>AVPN01001592.1:0-21199 GCA_000695325.1 Pleurobrachia bachei | reverse complement strand
GTAGAGAAAGGTAACGGTGCGGAGTCTCATCTTATAAAAGTGGAGCAAAGTGGAAGCAAGGAGACCGGATCTGGGTTTAGTGATAGTGCACTCAATATCATGGTACATGTTTTATCTCTTCATCTTTTCTATCATTTGCTGTATCTCTCTCTGCTTCTTCTCTCTCTCTCTCCTTCTTCACTCGTCGTTACACCCCTTTCTCTCCCAGAAAAGTATGGGATTTAAGCCAGGAACGGGTCTCGGAAAGGATGGCCAGGGTATCACAACACCTGTATCTGCATCATCACAAAAAGGAAATCGTGGTCTGGGACATTCTACTGAAGGTTAGATCCTCTCTCTCTCTCTAGGGCTCTCTTTCTGTATTTCTCTATCTCTGTCTCTGTCTGTCTGTCTGTCTCTCTCTCTCTCTCTCTCTCTCTCTCTCTCTCTCTCTCTCTCTCTCTCTCTCTCTCTCACTCTCTCTATCCCTCAGCTCCTTCTCTCCCACCAGGGTTTCAGACAACTGCGGACGAGTGGAAAGAGCGACCTGTTTCCACTCAAGTAACTGCAGAGTGGATGGGTAAACCCACTGTTGAGTGGGATGAGGGGTTCTTCAAAGTGGCTGATATGGTCCCTCTCGTTGGGACTAGGAAGGAAACTGTTGAGGATGAAACCAAGTTAGTTTTAGGATGATTTGGGGAATTTATTAGGCACATGGCACTCTTGATCTCAAACCAAACAGTAACATGATAGATAGTGAGACATGATAGAAATGTTAGCTAATGTGTCTCCTAATCTCTCCTCCTTCTAGATTTGTGTCTCTAGAGATTCTAGAGGGAGTTTTGAAAGCAAAGGGTATATTTGATCAGTTACCTGAGAAAGAGCTAAGAGATGCTCGGACCCGGGCTAATCCATTCGAGAGTATCGCATCAGTCATCTTTCAAAACAGGTACCCTAATCGAGCAACTACTGCTTTCTGTGTCATAGTTCCTAGTTTCTAGCTTGCTCTCACTCTGTTTCCTCCAAGTCAGACACTCAGGACAATTAAAATTAAGTTGTATTTAATGAAACGACTCTATAACTCTACCCCCATCCTCCCCAGAGCGGCAATGAAAATGGCTGAGGTTGATGCCTTGACGAACTTCTCCTTCTCCCAAAAACACAGACCACCAGATCATCTCTATCTCTATCTCTATCTCTATCTCTATCTCTATCTCTATCTCTATCTCTATCTCTATCTCTATCTCTATCTCTATCTCTATCTCTATCTCTATCTCTATCTCTATCTCTATCTCTATCTCTATCTCTATCTCTATCTCTATCTCTATCTCTATCTCTATCTCTATCTCTATCTCTATCTCTATCTCTATCTCTATCTCTATCTCTATCTCTATCTCTATCTCTATCTCTATCTCTATCTCTATCTCTATCTCTATCTCTATCTCTATCTCTATCTCTATCTCTATCTCTATCTCTATCTCTATCTCTATCTCTATCTCTATCTCTATCTCTATCTCTATCTCTATCTCTATCTCTATCTCTATCTCTATCTCTATCTCTATCTCTATCTCTATCTCTATCTCTATCTCTATCTCTATCTCTATCTCTATCTCTATCTCTATCTCTATCTCTATCTCTATCTCTATCTCTATCTCTATCTCTATCTCTATCTCTATCTCTATCTCTATCTCTATCTCTATCTCTATCTCTATCTCTATCTCTATCTCTATCTCTATCTCTATCTCTATCTCTATCTCTATCTCTATCTCTATCTCTATCTCTATCTCTATCTCTATCTCTATCTCTATCTCTATCTCTATCTCTATCTCTATCTCTATCTCTATCTCTATCTCTATCTCTATCTCTATCTCTATCTCTATCTCTATCTCTATCTCTATCTCTATCTCTATCTCTATCTCTATCTCTATCTCTATCTCTATCTCTATCTCTATCTCTATCTCTATCTCTATCTCTATCTCTATCTCTATCTCTATCTCTATCTCTATCTCTATCTCTATCTCTATCTCTATCTCTATCTCTATCTCTATCTCTATCTCTATCTCTATCTCTATCTCTATCTCTATCTCTATCTCTATCTCTATCTCTATCTCTATCTCTATCTCTATCTCTATCTCTATCTCTATCTCTATCTCTATCTCTATCTCTATCTCTATCTCTATCTCTATCTCTATCTCTATCTCTATCTCTATCTCTATCTCTATCTCTATCTCTATCTCTATCTCTATCTCTATCTCTATCTCTATCTCTATCTCTATCTCTATCTCTATCTCTATCTCTATCTCTATCTCTATCTCTATCTCTATCTCTATCTCTATCTCTATCTCTATCTCTATCTCTATCTCTATCTCTATCTCTATCTCTATCTCTATCTCTATCTCTATCTCTATCTCTATCTCTATCTCTATCTCTATCTCTATCTCTATCTCTATCTCTATCTCTATCTCTATCTCTATCTCTATCTCTATCTCTATCTCTATCTCTATCTCTATCTCTATCTCTATCTCTATCTCTATCTCTATCTCTATCTCTATCTCTATCTCTATCTCTATCTCTATCTCTATCTCTATCTCTATCTCTATCTCTATCTCTATCTCTATCTCTATCTCTATCTCTATCTCTATCTCTATCTCTATCTCTATCTCTATCTCTATCTCTATCTCTATCTCTATCTCTATCTCTATCTCTATCTCTATCTCTATCTCTATCTCTATCTCTATCTCTATCTCTATCTCTATCTCTATCTCTATCTCTATCTCTATCTCTATCTCTATCTCTATCTCTATCTCTATCTCTATCTCTATCTCTATCTCTATCTCTATCTCTATCTCTATCTCTATCTCTATCTCTATCTCTATCTCTATCTCTATCTCTATCTCTATCTCTATCTCTATCTCTATCTCTATCTCTATCTCTATCTCTATCTCTATCTCTATCTCTATCTCTATCTCTATCTCTATCTCTCTCTCTCTCTCTCTCTCTCTCTCTATCTCTATCTCTATCTCTATCTCCAGGACGGTGACGGCGACATCACCAACCCAGAGAACCTGGAAGCGTTCCGAGAGTATGTAATGGACCAGACAGGGGGAGCTGGACTCCACTTTGTGATGGGTGATGGGGGAATCTGTGTGGAAGGGAAAGAGAACATTCAGGAAATCCTCACGAAGCAGATCTTACTTTGTCAGTTTGCTTGTGCCCTCTCAGTTCTTCGACAAGGTGGATAGTAACATACCAACAGACGTTTTAACCAATATTTCCGATAATAGTTTAGCTCATAGATAACTTTACTAAATCGTTACAGATGGACTATTTGTGTGCAAGACATTTGATCTCTATACTCCATTCTCTGTTGGTCTGGTTCACTTGCTGAGATATGCCTTTGAGAAGGTCGCTATTATTAAACCCCTGACATCCAGGCCCGCCAACTCAGAACGGTAAGGTAGTGGTGGGTAGTGGTGGGGTAGTGGTGACTGGTGAGATAGTGGTGAGCTGAGGTGGTGGTGAGGTAGTGGTGATGTAGTGGGGGCGTAGTGGTGAGGTAGTGGGAGGGTGGTGGTGAGGTAGTGGGAGGGTGGTGGTGAGGTTTATTTTTATCAATTCTCTCATTTACTAGGTACGTCTTATGTATTGGGTGCAAGAGCAAGGTAGCCTCAGTTCTCTACAGTTATCTATTTAAAATCAACACAGAAATACACAAACTGAGGAACACAGATCGAGTATGTAAGTCTGTCTGTTAAACATTTGAGATTGGGATCGTCTGTTTTCAACCCCGACTCATTCCCCCTGACCCCGTTTTGTGACCCGACCCCAACTCAGGACGTTCAGCATGTGGTACCAGAGTCTCACTACCTATCTGACGCTGATTTCTGCCGTTACGTATCAACAAGTAATGATACAATCGGAGAGAACCAGTTATACAACTTACAGAAACTGAGGGCATACGTACGGAATCCTAATTTGAGGGTTTCCAACCAAAATGTAAGGAGTTATTTTTGTAGGACAAGTTTATAATCTGTTGAAACAAGATTTTACAGTGTTATTTTGTTATCGTATACTAACTACTAAGAGCATTTTACTATCAGGAGATCAGAGAAGTCTGTCTGCGGAAGTGGGATATACCCAACGAAACTCGGAAAAAGAAACAGAAAGAGTCCCCGCTGGAGACAGCAGTCCGACTACTAAACCCCTCTCTGTTTAAAGGACAACCATCCCTTCTCAACCCGGAGAATGTAGTTTCATTCAGCAGCAAGTACAGCTGGAAGTGTCATCTGAACTATGGGCAGCCCCTCCTCCTTCTCTCTCAGGGAGGGAGGAATGTGTTTGTGTTCAGTGCAGAGCAACAGAGTTGGATCAGGGATCAGCGGATACATATTGAGCTGCCAAAAGATACCATAGTAGAGGCCCAGGTAGGAGGGGTGATGTAGGGGAGGGGGCACTAACATATATCACATGATGTTGGGTAGTATTCTGTAGCTCAGTGCCCCGATATTGAAAACCCCTGTAACTTTTTGAGCAAATATTTGCAGCCTGACAAAATTTTTTGCAGCCCAACTGATCCTACAGCGACATTTTTAGGTTCTTTTAGGGTTTTTTAGGCTTTTTGGGCTAAAACTTGCAGCCCAGCGAATATATTTTTGCAGCCCAGTGGTCCATGGGTCAAAAAAATTCTCTCAGCTTTTCAAAATTCGGGGTACTGGGTAATCTGTAGCCTGGACTCTCAACAAATGAATTTCAGGTGGCCGAGGTTTTCCAGGGAGATACTGGGGGAATGAGGACTCACTGTGTAGTACTGACTGATGGTATAGTACTGGGAGGACAGGATGTGTATCAGAAACCTTATAGCGAGAGACAGATCCTGTTGGAAAAACTCTGTCTTACGGTGAGTGATAACAGTAATGAGTTAATGTTACAATAGTCTAACAGACCACTTCTTTTTGAACTATTTAATTTCCCCACCTTCCTCTTTCTCCCCAAAGTTTAACCCATTACCCCCAGATACCCCACCCAAAGTGTAACCCATTACCCCCAGATTAGAAAAGAGAGCTACAAAAGGTGGCAGGAGGTTATGCCAGTGCGGCCGCTGCGGGTTGAGAATTTCTACACCATGACATCCTCCTTAGTAGTTTCACGTCAAGGGGCACTCCACACCCCGACTAGCACACTGTGTCAAGGACAAAAAGATGTTGGTTAGGGGAATGATGCTGATACGACACATTAAAGGTGGGCTATCTGTCAGTATACTGACTTCTATAGAATAGGTTATTATACTCATAGAAAGCTAGTGTAAACTTGTGTAAACTTTTGGGAGAGTTTAATTGTACATCTCTGTTTAAAATGGGTCTTTTCAAGATCTAACCCTCCCTCCTTTCCCCCATCAGAACCGTGGAACATGGAACTAAGCAGTAAACTGAAGAAATTTTACTTTTTCAATGCCAAAACAAGGGAGTCCCAGTACCAGTGGCCAGCTGAGGCAGCTGCTGACTTTAGGTAACAGGTCCCTCCCTAGTAACACCATAATACCCCTTAATTATAACCTTAGTTACACCCACGATCGTCGATCTTCCCTAGTTACACCCCCCTAGTAACAGTGACACCCGGCCCCCACTCCATAGCTTTACAACCCCTAGTTACACCACCTAGTAACAGTGACACCCCAACTCCATAACTTTACACCCCCTAGTAACATGTATCTTCTCTCCTCTAGTTACACCAGAACAAGCTCCCTAATTTGGCCATGGGATGCCTCCGTGTGGGGCCAGATCCTGCAACGAGAAGCCGTCTCAGACAAACTCCTGGAGTCCTTCTTGAATCGAGTGCAGCCTGTCAAACAGAAAACTGTCGACCAAAGATGAAGTGAGAAAACTGTGTTATTTTAGCAGATAGTCAGAACTGGTGATATTAATTTAGTATTTATGTAGCCGGTTAACTACTCGAAACCTCTACCACCACTAGACTCTTGGGAGTAACGTCCCTTTTCTGCTTCTACTATGACAAGTGTTCGGAGTCTCCGGCCCAAGTGCTACTCCCCTTTACATCAATCTATCGTAATATTGAAGCTGTGTTATTTGCCATTGTATTATTTTTACAATTTTTATCCACAAGAAATGACTTTTATTCGGCTTATCCAATATCCGGCTAAACTGGTTATCCTGTATCGCATGTCGTTCATCTTTATAATTCTCTCTCAGCCATCTCCCTCTCTATCTCTCTCTCTCTCTCTCCTCCCATCCTCACAGGATAAACAAGTTTTGTTTCACCCCAACTACTTCCTACTATTTAATCCCTTCATTTGCAGTGTGTTCCTCCTCTCCCTAGCATCTCTCTATGCCTCCTTTCCGCTTTCTTCTCATCTATGGTTCCCAGACGGGACAAAGCGAGGCGATCAGTGAGCAAATAGCCCTTTCTTGTGGGGAGGATCTACAATGTGATCTGAAGGTGGCTGAGGGGCTTACTGGTGAGGACCTTTTGAAGGAACAGGTATATAATATACCGCTACATTATTGTTGAAGTTTGTCCCCCCCCCCCATGTACATAATGGCTCTCGCATTCCAGGTGGTTGTGTTTGTTGTTTCCTCCACAGGGGAAGGTGATCCTCCTGAGAACTTTGAGGAGTTCTGGAACAATCTTCATGATTATCCAGACTTATCAAACCTCAACTATACTTTACTAGGCAAGTAGAGGTTTACATGTACAATTTCACCTTTTCGCTCTTTCCATTATTGACCACAGTACGTTATAACATCCCCTCTGTCAGGTCTAGGTGATACGAACTACACCGATTATGGTGGTTTTCCCAATTCCCTCAACCGGTTTCTAACCGAACGAGGCGCTAAATCATTCTACGAATACCAGGTGATAACCTCGTGCAAAGTTATTGAAGTGTTCCTCTGAATATCTCATGATCACTACTCCATCTTGTTTAGTTGGCTGATGATGCTGTTGGTTTGGAGCACACTGTTGAGCCATGGATTGAGGGTCTCTGGGATCCACTCCGGGCCGTTCTATCACCCCCTTCTCTTGCTGATAAGTTGGCTGCACTGAGTATAACAACAACAGAGCCTGATAACATTACAACTAAACTGATATACAGTCTAGAGTGGAGTGGAGAAAAGGAGTGGAGTCACACCTTCCCTCATGGAGTTGACAAGTTTATACTCCCTTTTTCCGATGGTACACCCCTGGAACCCGCCCCTGTTCTCTCTGTCACCCCTCTCACTAGTGATCCGTTAGTGAAATCAGTGTTAGAGATTGAGATCGCCTGCACCGCAGCTAAATATGGTCCTGGGGACTCATTCGGAGTGTTATGTGAGAACAGTGATGGTGAGGTAACGACCCTTCTCTCCCGGCTATCCCTATCTCCACACACCCCCTATCAGCTACAAGTTGGGGAGGGAGTAAAGGCTAGATTACTACCCAAGCATATCCTGATGGAGTGCACTCCATGGTATGCTTTCAAGTACACGTTAGATGTACACAGTTTACCTAAGAAAGCATTTCTCAAGTATTTAGGGGAGTGCTGTGGGGACAAGAGGGATGGGGATCTACTGAAACACTTCGCTTCAAAAGAGGTTAGTATAAAGTTTCTTCCGTCGTTATATTCTTTCTACCCAATCGAAAGACATTTAATATGTTTTATCAGGGAAGCAGTGATCTGAATGAAATGATATACACCCCCGGTATAACACTTCTGGAGTTGTTGCAACTATTCCCCTCCTGTAAACCCGGTCTTGCTGGACTTCTCCAGTTTCTACCACGACTAACACCCCGATATTATTCCGTCTCCCGTATCACTGAGCAAGGTAACTAAGAACAATTACTAAAATCTTCAATGTTATTATTAACTAGGCAATCTTTGATACATTCTGTTTCAGGTATCAAGTTTGTGTTTAACATCATCACCAATATCCGAGACTCAACCTCCCTCACCTCCCCACTTCCTGGTGTTTGTTCTACCTACCTCTCTTCTCTCTCCACAACCTCCCATCTTCATATTTACCGCCGGAAAAACAACTCCTTCCTTCCTCCCTCCTCCCCTGGTTCTAATATGATCCTAATTGGTGCGGGAACGGGTGTTTCTCCCTTCCTGGGTTTCCTTGACAATGTGACAGGACCATGCAGTCACGTGACAGAAGGAGTTGATCACGTGACCGAAGGAGTTGATCGCGTGACAGAAGGAGTTGATCGCGTGACAGAAGGAGTTGATCACGTGACCGAAGGAGTTGATCACGTGACAGAAGGAGTTGATCACGTGACAACTAGTCACGTGACCCTGATTACAGGTAACAGGTATCGTGCCCTTGATTCTGTGTACGATAAAGAGTTCGAGGAACACCTGTCCTGTGAAAGGTTGAACACATGGTACCGAGCATTCTCCCGAGAGGAGGGTAGTCAGTGGAGGTACGTTCAGGATGTTGTAAGGGATAAGGGGGAGGAGATGGTCAATGAAATAGTTGATAAAGGAGCAGCGGTCTATGTGTGCGGGGATGCTAAAGGGTTAGGGGCTGGTGTATGGGAGGCATTTGTGGAAATGGTGGAAAAGTGGACGGGTCGGAATAGAGAGGAGAGCGAGGTCTTTATGAAGGAAATGAGAACTACTAAACGATACTGTGAGGACATCTGGTCCTAGGCAGTTCCAGTATATTAT
This sequence comes from Pleurobrachia bachei, assembly GCA_000695325.1. NCBI lineage: Eukaryota > Metazoa > Ctenophora > Tentaculata > Cydippida > Pleurobrachiidae > Pleurobrachia > Pleurobrachia bachei. The sequence continues at coordinate 12,558 of AVPN01001592.1, read as the reverse complement.
AATGAACTCTTATAACAAGAGTTACCCGTGATGCGAAATATAACGTGTTGGTTTTTAGTCTTTAGAGAGAATCTTTTATCTAGTCTGTTTTAAAATGTTCTGCAATCTGTAAAATTAAGATTTTCTAATAAAGTATCCTGTTTTCTGAAACTATCTAGACCCCTCTCTCAACTTCCACATAACCCCCAGGAAGTTAAACTATGTCAGACATGTAGCTCTCCCCACCACACAACATGTCAGGTACATTGACTGACAAGGTCTACTGTCTTCTCCGGACTGCTAAATCCATGTTCGTGCCCCCTGTATATGGTCTACCATGTAACACTCTCTGGCACGCTGACTTTCAGAGATGTGATATGGCAGGACTTCATTTCCTGTCTGTCTGCAGCGTGAAGGCAGTGAAGATTTATACAGCCCTGTACCTCCTACCACAGCTACTAAAACACAAATCAATGTGCGAGAGTTTGAAACAAACATTCCCTGATGTCTTACGTGAGTTGAGATGCTGATATTTGGCACTGACCTGCTGTCACACACTCTGGTCAGGAGATGGTATTTACTGATTCTATTCCCCTTCCCACATAATTATAAACCCCCACTTCTTAACAGGTTCCTCAACGTTCCTAACCTGCCATTGTTTTGTGACGTGTGCCGCTCACTGTGTAATACGGCGCCTCCTGGGTCAATACAGAGCGATCACTGTAGCCGCTATACCTGCCGCAATTGGCAGTCTTGTCAGTCTCCCCATTGAGAAATACTCAGTAAGTTTGTGGCATTGTTTCCTTATGTTTCTCAATGTTACTCTTCTAGATAAACCAGACCCTATAATTTAGCGCTGATCAATATGATATCACTTGAAGAGTTCAATTCTTTATTTCCTAATCACTATTACTACTACAGAGACAAGAGATCCTGGCAATATACATGGCATCTCTAGCCCTGGAGTGTCTTTATGAAATGGCCGTGTACAGGGACCTAATACCTCCAATTAAAGGAGGTGAAGTGGCACTTTTTGCAGCATCCGGGGCTGTACTCACATACTTTCACCGCAATAGAGAAGTAAGACATGTTGTTGTTTGTTGTTGTTTGTTGTTGATATTCCCCCATCTGGTCAAGGTGTCTACAGGTAATTCCTATCCCCAGGTAAAGATAAATGATACAATGGACTGGCTAATGACAAAGTTATTGTGCTGTCCAGCCCGTCAGAGGGAAGGGTCATCCAGTCAGGGCTGGAAACTAGCAACAAGAGTCAGAGAAAACTTGGTGGCTATGTTGGACACGTTTATACGACAACACACCAACTGTGACAAGTTAGTACTGGGTGGTCCTGAATTATTGACCCCGGGTATTAGACACGCATAGTGCCTATGGTGTTGGTATATCACGACTCACCGTTGAATACTCAAATCTCGTATCTAGTGGGTTAACAGTGTTCAAAGTGCCAACAGTAACGTCTACCACATCCACATCCCTCTCTCTCTCTACAGATCGGCTAAGTGTACACATGAACTGACATGTATTGGTCATGCTGTTAATACGGGACTCAACGGAATTATCTGGGGCACTATAATTCAGGTACCGCTTCCTAAAAATCTCCTTACACATTATAATATTATATACCGGCCACTAATAGCATACTACCTAACATGATAACTAACCATCTCCCCTAACATCCTACTAACATTCCCCTGTTTCAGATGTGTGTGCGACTGCTAAGTTCAGGGGGCTCACTCCGCCAAGTATTCAGATTGCTTCACAAGAGGAGAGAGTTAGCCAGAGTCAGCTCATTTGTTGGCGCCTACACGGCAGGAGTAGTGGCATTAGAGTGTGTTCTTCATAGGATTGGGGTGAATGATAATATTACACCCGCTATTGCAGGTCGGTGCAGACCTTCCTTATTTGAGTTAGCAATACCCACCCCTCCCCTACCCCACTCTCATAGTATAAAACTCTAACGGAACTCCCTCTCTCCCTCCTACCCCATCCCCTCCCCTACCCCACCCTACTAATACAAAACTCTAACAGAACTCCCTCTCTCCTAGGTTTGTTGTCTGGTCTTTCATTCACCATTGTCCCCGAACCATCCGGACCCATTGCCCTCTATTTCTTTTGTCGAGCATTCCAGTGCGTTTACAAGAAACTGATCCAAGACGAGGTAATTGTGCGAAAATATTTTATTCAGCGGGAGACATTTTTGATAACACGATGAGATAATTTTTCCGGATCTCTTAATATTCAAGTTACTATTTAAATAAATCCCTAATTAAATAATCTCTTTCAGATAATAAGAGAGATACCATATGATGTGTTGCTATTATTTACAGTCAGTACCGCCATTACTATACACACTGGGGTATGTGAACCTCATCTTATGAGGCCTTCCTATACCTCATTCCTCAACTACCTTACAGACGACAGGTGAGATTTTATTTTGTCTTCTTTGAGCGCTATGTTCGGCGAGATTCCTCGAATTCTAGTTTGTTATTTGACATATTTGTTGACCTCTTATTCTTACCTCCACCTCCTATTCTAGGTACAGGAAACTGGATCGCAAGCTGATAAATGTTGTTATGAAGAATGTGGATAAAGCTGCTATTTCGTGACCTAGTGTTATATCTAGTGGACTTTAAGTACCCTAATTAAGGGCGTAAACTGTTGGGATTCTGTTTCATAATTCAGATAACTGCTGTTTTGTATTGAGGTGTTGTTTTTGCTGTACTATTGTTTTGATGTTCTCCTTATAAACAAAGGCTATTTTTTGTCTCCACTCTACTACACGCATGTAGGGGAAGGGGGGGCAGGGTACGCCATGGCCCCAGTACTTTTCAGGAAATGGCCCCAGTATCCTTCATGATTAGACAAAAACTATGACTTTTTGGCCTAAAAATCGAAAAATTTTCTCGGGCTCCGCTGTCGCTCCGCCCAATCTAATCAAATTTTCAATAAAAAACACGATGTATGTCATATCACGTGACCAAAAAAATTTGGCCCCACCAATTTCAAAACTTCCCCTACATGCCTGCTCTACTACACTCACACAAACGCGGAAGTGCGTACTGCTATTTATACTGCTATTTATACTGATTGTCAAAAGGGACTCCCAGTAGCAGAAAAGGGATTTGGAACTATCCCATCCTAAACAATGGTTGTCACTAGAGAACTGCCAATGAGACGCCCCTAGATTCACTTCAAGTGGCGATTTTCTGACGCACTTTTCTCCCGCGACTGTTGTTCGTGTCGCGCGCGGCAGCTTGTATTTTAATGAAAGTAGACCCACGCAGCAATTGTTTCACGCGCGTTCGTTCCCTTTGTGCAACAGAATTGTGCAGTCGCACCTCTGCAGTCCTTCTGGCAGGGCGTGGTCGTTGAGCAAGACCGTATCTAACATGAGGCTAAACGACAGTCCACATCCTGGTACCATAGGCCACCTATTCAGTAATGTTACATCCCGATAGCAAATTAAAACACGCATATTTTGGAATATTTGAATATTTAAGTGCATCAAAAAAGAAGATACTCTTACAAGTCACAGATAATTGAGATAGAACCTCAAAGTTTGAGGTTCTATCTCAATTATCTGTTTGAGTCAAACACACACACACTCTGAGAGGGAGTTCTAATCATCAAAAACAACTCATTACAAACAACAGTCATCACGGTATGGGTAAAAAGGTAGATTTAAAAAACAACACTTTACCAATGTCCAATTCCTTTTCTTGAGGTCTAACCCTCACTTTCAACCTTAGTAAGCTAGTCTTCCACACAAGATTGAACAATCCATGTCCTATACTGCCGTTTTGGCGTAGAAGAAAGTAAGTCAAATTTTTCGAAAATTGAGATATTGGTACCTACTTCTTCAGAATCTCAAGCTTTTTCAGATGAGCTTAGTCTCATATTCAGAGCTTGAAAAATGAAGGAGCTACAAGCATAACAAGCTTTTTTGCTAGTCGTATCTTAAAAGACTAGCAAAACACACAGACGCGTAAAAGACAGTAAGTCACTCCAACAAAAATTTGAGGGCATGACTTACTGTGTTCTACAGAAAAGTGACTTACTTTCTTTAACAATGTTCTAGAACGCTCTGTGTGTACAAAATTAGCATTTTACACACGAATCCCTCACACACCAAGGCCGAGGGCTCGGCCAGGTAAACCTCGAGGATGATCGAATAAATTCAAATGAAAATAATTTCATAAAATTGATCAGAATTTGAATTAATTCATTGGAAACAACTTATCTTAATAAAATATGTACAATTATTGTCAAATATCGGCCTTAATGCCGATAGAGACAGCCAGAGTCTCTGTCTTTCTCTGTGTCTGACTGTCTCTATCCCTCTGATCCCTCTCTCTGATCCCTCTCTCTGTCTCTGTCTCTCTCTTTCTCTGTCTCTCTCTTTCTCTGTTTCTCTCTGCCTCTATTTCTCTCTCCCTCCCTCTCTCTCTCTCTCTCTCTGAGAGCGAGAGAGAGACAGAGAGAGAGAGAGAGAGAGAGAGAGAGAGAGAGAGAGAGAAAACAGAGAGAGATGGAGAGACATAGTAAGTTGTAAACATGAATCATGCAGCCAGACCAAACCCAAAGGACCGAGACAAACCCCGCAATACCAACCTCCAAACCCAACAACTACCAGCCAACCTCCAAAACTCTAAAATTCCTCCAAACCTAAACGCAACCATAATTAATGCCGCCAAACACCAAGATATCCGGAAGAGCGGAAAGATCGAAACCCTCCGTCCACTAAGATGGTACGTGGACACTCGCCAGAAACTGAGACTCAGATCGAACTCATCAGCCGTAAACTTGACACCGTTTTAGAGCTTTAATTCGGCCCTCGGCCTCAGATCCAACAGGATCTGGATTCGGGGATTTAATCCTTTCCCGCATGGGACTTTACGGGAGTGGTGCGTGTAGTGGACCAAGACAGAGGGAGGGATCAGAGAGATATAGATAGACAGAAAGAAAGCAAGAGAGAGAGAGAGAGAGAAAGAGAGAGAAAGAGAGAGAGAGAGAGATAGAGAGATAGAGAGGGAGGGGGTAGAAAGAGGGGAAAGAGAGATAAAGAGACACACAGAGACAGCGACAGACAGAGACAGACAAGACCGATTTAATAAATAATAAGACTCATGTCCAACAAAGAGTGATTTCATTTTTGGGCCAGGGACAGAAAGTGAGGATAAGAATTACAATAAGCAGGGAAAGATATTGAAAATGAACACTTTCTGTCAATTAAATGGCAATTAATAGACAGAACTAGAAGTTATTTGACAATTATTATTGTACATATTTTATTAAGTCAGGTTGTTTCCAATGATTTAGTTTAAATTCTGATCAATTTTATGAAAATTATTTTTGTCTGAAATTATCCGATCATCCTCGAGGTTTACCTGGCTGAGCCCTTGGCCTTGGTGTGTGTGAAGGATTCGTGTGTAAAATACTAATTTTGTACACACAGAGCGTTCTAGAACATTGTAAAAGAAAGTAAGTCACTTTTCTGTAGAACACAGTAAGTCATGCCCTCCGCGGAAGTGCGTACTGCTATTTATACTGCTATTTATACTGATTGTCAAAAGGGACTCCCAGTAGCAGAAAAGGGATTTGGAACTATCCCATCCTAAACAATGGTTGTCACTAGAGAACTGCCAATGAGACGCCCCTAGATTCACTTCAAGTGGCGATTTTCTGACGCACTTTTCTCCCGCGACTGTTGTTCGTGTCGCGCGCGGCAGCTTGTATTTTAATGAAAGTAGACCCACGCAGCAATTGTTTCACGCGCGTTCGTTCCCTTTGTGCAACAGAATTGTGCAGTCGCACCTCTGCAGTCCTTCTGGCAGGGCGTGGTCGTTGAGCAAGACCGTATCTAACATGAGGCTAAACGACAGTCCACATCCTGGTACCATAGGCCACCTATTCAGTAATGTTACATCCCGATAGCAAATTAAAACACGCATATTTTGGAATATTTGAATATTTAAGTGCATCAAAAAAGAAGATACTCTTACAAGTCACAGATAATTGAGATAGAACCTCAAACACACACACACACTCTGAGAGGGAGTTCTAATCATCAAAAACAACTCATTACAAACAACAGTCATCACGGTATGGGTAAAAAGGTAGATTTAAAAAACAACACTTTACCAATGTCCAATTCCTTTTCTTGAGGTCTAACCCTCACTTTCAACCTTAGTAAGCTAGTCTTCCACACAAGATTGAACAATCCATGTCCTATTATAGTGTCTTGACTTGTTGTTCTGACCCCACACACACCTCACGCGGTATCTGCCACGCGTTACTCATCACGCACTCTGCGTGAATCTCTTCAGAAGACAGGCGGTTGATGTCGGTATCGATGATGTCCGGGTGTAGGCGAGTTTTGGGAAAGTAAAGATGCCAGGATGGGAGACTCCTTGACAGTATTGACTGCACATCTCGTACCCTGAGTGGGGAGGGGGTTGGTTAGGTTAGGTTGTTTGGAATTGTGTGGCCCACTTCGACATTTTGTTTCAAAATGAGCACGCTCTGTGAGGGTTCGGTAGATACAGTTTGGGAGATGAGACAGGACCTCACAATGTGTGTCTCACCTGAAGGGTACTAATCAGGGTCACAGCACTCCAGACTTCCTCTTTTTGCCTGCTAGATACCCTTAGAATTACGTGACAAGACCACAGTCCGTTGGAGCACCGTGAGGGAGGTGTTATCTTGAGAACATCAACGTGGGACAATGAGCCAACCTTACCATGGTGTACCTGGGAGATAAAGGGTTAGTGATCAGACTTGGGTAAATATGGGAAATGGGGGCGTGTGCAATACTCTCTACTATTTCCACCAACAGGGATAGATGATTACCCCCCTCACCAAAGGATTTGTCTAATTTTGTTCCCTCGAATGATTCCCCAATGACCCATTTTGTATGCGGGAGGGAAGATTTGCCAGGTCGCATCTAATTAGATCACAATGAGCGGTGTGTCGTTTTAAATGCAAATTTCACAATCAACGAGAGAGAGACTCTTGAATTTTATAGACGGGAAGGTCCTAGGGGACATCTTTCTAATCAGACACCTCTTCCTCTCGTTATACAATTAAGCAGGAGCTGTTAGTCTCTTAGTTCTTACCCGTGTCTATCTAACCCTCTCTATTGGATAACACACACGACCACAGGAGACTGTACAAACTTACAATGGCTCAGTATATATACGAGTATTATATATGAGAGCGAGCGAGAGAGATGCTATTAGAGTAAGTCCCACTAGGTGGCAATGGGGTGGGTTGAATCAAGTTAGAGTGCAGTAGGAGGTGCCCCATAGAGTGATAACTGACAAGGATCTCCCCCGTCACATATCACACTAATCCATACCTGGAGAGATTGGAGGATGGCAGATTTGAACTCTATATCAGTGATATCCAGGGGCGAGGGAGACACAACAGACACTTTTAGGTAGGACCAGGGAGAGGGAAGTCTTGATAGTTTCATGTTCTTAGGTAGAATCATTCTAAGGGGAAATGTTGGGATTAGTCAACAGAACAAGTTAGTTGTATCAGATCAGGGGTCGGTATAAAAGAAGGGTAGCCAATCAAATAAGGGGTATGTTTAGTTAACAAACTTTTAGAAATATTCTAAAGAATGTCCTAGGTAAAGTAGCAACAAGATAGGCAAGTTGTGAGCAGAAATAGGTCATTGAGTAGCAGAAGGGTTGCGGTTTTGCGCCTGACGTTGGTTGAAGTGACCACGAAAGAATAACAGGGATTAATTTCTTGTCGAGTATAATAAGACAGAGGTATGGTGTGTGAGAGGGGGTGAGGGACAGAGAGGCAAAAAGAAAATTAGAAACACGCCCCTATTTTCACACCCCAATGGTAGCAGGTCACATTATCCTTTGAGATAATAGCGCCAACCCCCTCTATTTAGTAACATCTTATCCTTCTATCTAAACGAAATGCAATGATATGTAGCCCGCGACTTGACCCTAACGGCTAAATGGTGCAAAGGAGTTGCGTATGCCGTATAACTGCAATCAGAAGTCCAGAAATGAAACTGACAGATCACTAGGAGTCCCCTCTTGCAAGAGGGGGAGATAATTAGATGCAGTACATTGCTTGGTAATGAGGGTTGAAACAAAGAACTGCGTACAATAAGGGAAGTTTAACTACCCTCTTTACCTCTCACTCTCGGGTCAGCAGGGAATTACTCTTCTCCAAGAGAACTGGGTATTGAGGAGTGCTGAATTAAAAGAGATGCAGGGAGAGAGATGAAAATGAGATTTAAGAGCTACAGCGGCAAATTGTGCAGTAATTCTCCCGACTGCAGGCTGTCTAACCAATCTTTCAGCTGCAGGCTGTCTGTTTAAGAAAATTCAAGTACAATCATTTCAGCGACAGAAGCACTTTTCTCTCTCTTTCTCTATATCTCACTCCCTCTCTCTCCCAACCTTCTCTATCTCGCTCTATCTCTTCCCAGGATAACCCAGCTAAGTCAACATGCGGTGGATATGTAAAGAGGAGTACTGAAAACTGAGTGTGGGGCAAGGGAGGAGCGCAGTGTTTGTATAACACCTTCATCCCCCCTCTCTCTCTATCTCTCTCTCTCTCTCTCTCTCTCTCTCTCTCTGTGCTTAAACATCCAGCCACTGCCACCCGGTACGGATTCATCACAATTTGAGCTGGGAGATAGAACTAATGCGAACGAGAGAGTTTGGGCGGGAGAGGGAAGTTAGTGCGAAAGAGAGAGAGTTTGGGCGGGGTATGATAAGGTCCACTGCTGCAGGTCCTTAGGAATAATCCCCTTTGCAAATTACAGAATGGAACACCGATAACGATTTAAGAGACTCTCAGATCGTAGAGAGAGAGAGTGGGAGAGAGAGAGAGAGAGGGGGTGACGCCTTTCTCATGAAACTTGATCAGAACAACAGCAACTATAGACTTCAGACTTCTATTTTCAGGTTTGGGACTGGTGCCATGTGATTACCAGGGTCTCCGAAGTCATGGACCGAAAAAAGAGATGATAATCGGGGAGGGACGTAACAGAAACAAAAAACAACAACAAGATTGTGGGGCTGCCCCGGCTGTGGTGAGAGAGAGATAGAGAGAGATGGGACAGAGATAGATGGGTGGATTTGAAACTTGAGAGCCTATGATTAGGTTTGTAAATTTGTAGCAGTGGCTGAGGACCGTAATAACGTCCCTTGAACCTTTTATCTCTCTCTCTCTCTCTCTCTCTCTTCACGGTCCCTCTAGAAGTAACGAAACTAACTAAAGACGAGTAAATCTCTGATGATCTCAACCAAATAAACAATCGTATAATACTGTCATCTAAATTTCAAAAGCCGAAAGGTTATGATGAAACAGTAATTCAAAAACAGATAGTTTTGGTTTTCTCCAAATTGAATTTAAATGAAATGGTTCAAAATGGAGAACTCGAAAGCACAGAATAGAATGAAACGGAGAGAAATAATGAAATCGGGGAAAAAGAGAAAGAGAGAGAGTAAGAAAAGTGAAGGTGATATGTCAACACATGTTGAAAGGCTTTATCAAAAACTTGAACGTTTCTCTCTAACTCCCTCTACATGTTATCTCCCCTTCTCTCCTCTCTCTCCTTCCCGCTTCCTGCTGATAGGATATCTCTCCTTAGAGGCATTACTTCCTCCCTCTTCTTCCTTTTCTCCATTATCTCACTTCATACTTCCCCTCCCTCGCATCCCTCTCTATCATCTCTCATCTCTCACTCTCCATCTCTCATCTCCCCTCTCTCACAGTACATCCCACTCTCTCACCTCCCACTCTCTCACCTATCCCCCCTCAGTTCTCTCATCTTCCCTCTCGCATCTCCCTCCCCTCAGTTCTCCCATATTCTCTCCCTCCCATCTGGCATCTCTCTCTTTCATCTCCCAGTGCTAAGCTAGAGTCTGTCATCACGATAGTGTACAGCGTTCCACCCATCACCTGATAAAATGGAGGCAGAGTTGTGTTGATTTGAAAGGTGGTAGCGGTAATTGGTCGCACTTACAACTGTGAAGAGAATTGGAAACTATGTCCCAGACGAATGTGAAGAGAGAAAGAGATGGGGGAGAATGGGAAGTGATATAAAAGTAGAAGTGTTTCAACAATTATTACACTACGATTCGATATATATGTTCTGTGATTTGTAGCGGCAGGTACTTAGTAGTACACTGTACATTATTGCAGTGCCGATATTGAAAAGTAACAGAGTTATCAAAGTAGAAAAGTATCGATGATCATTAAAACCACAGTTGGCAGCTCCATCTCTCAGCACGGCCTATATAACAATTACGACATTAAATCGAAATCTGTTACTGAGTAGCATTTATCAAGATTTGTAGCAATAGTTATTACTGGTGGTGCACTAACAAATATAATTTAACAGTTACTAAAACGCAGGAATACAATACTTGTAATGACCTCCCACGCCCGGACGTGTTTCCCCACCTACCCAGAGTTTGTGAACGCTATTTCATGAACTTGTATCATGCAGCGAAAGATCAAGTAAGAAGCGGTCAGTCAGTAGACTGTTATATCAGTAACATTGTAAAGGATTGGCAAATTGCCACACACAGATCGAATCGTTACTCGTTAGTCTGGCCCAATAATACCTGGTATATAGTAGTAGGTGGACCCGCCCCGTGGTCCCTTCAGGGAGGGGTAGGTGCGAAATCGTGCCAAATATATTGGCAATCTAATTTCAGAACAATCAAATAGAGCCAGCTCGCAGAGAGGTATCTATGGATTCTTGTCATTCCGAACGCAGTCTGGAATTGGATCAAGCAATTAAGATGCTTATGATCCACATTCCGGGGGTGAGATATTTGAGGTGGAAATATAGTCTAGATACAGGATTTATATTGGAAGAATGGAGGTGCTTAAAAGTAGGAGGGGCAAAACTATCGAAAATTAGTTGATACCTGAGGGAGCTGGGAGGGGCCAAAATGTGATTTGGGTGGTACTTTAAGACAAATTCCGTCAATAACAAACAGCAAGGAAATATTACCAAGGTATCAGGAATAAAAATCAGAGTACCGGAAAGACACGATTTCCACGAAGAATCACAATAATATCTTAGAAATATGTAGATTTAATAAGTTAGAATATGGCATACGCAATATCTAAAGAGCTGGGAGGTCTCTCCAACAAGATCTCTTACAAACAAGTTAGTGTTTATGTTGCTACAACTAGGGAGCTTACACTTCTGTATATAGAATGAGAGTCTCATTACGTAACATAGCAAGCATACCATACTGCGTCAGAGGGACGGAGTGAGAGAGAAGAGGGGACTATGAGAGGGAGAGAAAGGGACATTGAGAGGGAGAGAAAAAGGGACATTGGATGGAGGGAGAGAAGGGTAGGGAATATTCCATGAATAGTAAAGACTGTTTACAAAACAGAGACTGTGAGAAAAATAGTTAAAAGTGAGCAATGTGCATGAACTAATGAGGTTGGTTGTTAAAATGATGATTAACGAAATGATGTGAATATATTTGGTATTGTGTTCCCATGGGCGCCGTCCATGTGTCCCGCGGCTAGTACAGAGGAGGGGAACGAGCTATAATAGAGATTAGCGAGATAGTTACCTCAGAGAGAGAGAGAGAGAGGGGGAGAGAAAGAAGGAAAGTGAGAGAGAATGAGAGTGAGAAGGAAAGGGGGATAGAGAGACAAGAAAGAAAGATGGAGAGATATTGTTATAAGAGAGAGAGAAACCATGACACGGAAAGAAGGACAATGAAACAGGAACTGCACAATAATAAGGTGAGAGGAGCGCATTGGTGCCAGGGGAACAGGACAGGAGAAATATTAAAATGAGAGAGAGAGAGAGAGAGAGAGAGAGAGAGAAAAAAAAACATTGCTTGTAAATAATCAACATCCCAGAACAGAAAGAACAATTCTGATGGTAACAAGAAAGATTTCATGGCCCTAAATCGCTGTCTGGCGCCGCCGACCCCATCTGAGCGCACTGTCGAGAATTAAATGGGGTATGGTGCCGCCATACAGCTAAATCGCGGGTCCCACATTCAATATAATTGTCTAAAAACACTAAATTTTTAACTGTTTTCTCATGATGGAAGAGAGCACCATTAAAACGGTTTTTTAATCAAAATCCGCCTACTGAGTTACATGAAACAACCCTTATAAAACAGAAAGTATTATGCTGCAAATTAAGGGCATATGGTAGAAGGTTGTTATAAATATCCGGGCACCGGCCATCGGTCAGCAGAACTTTGCAAAACGCAATGACATCGCTGATATGTGACCATCTGACCATAAGGCAAACAATACGTTAAAAGACTCTGGTAGCTTCTCACAGTAATAATAATAATGTGATAAAATATCTCACAGTGAACAAAGTTCATGAGACTGCAGAGGGATATTAGATAGAGCGAGAGAGAGACCGATTCGATGACTATGAGTGATAGACTGTAAGTAGACGGTAAATCACACAGGACATGGTCTAATAACATCATCTGTGCAGGGCCCTGGCGGCATATGGGAATAGGATAAAGGAATAGAGAGAGAGAGAGAGAAAGAGAGAGAGAAAGAGAGAGAGAGAGAGAG
>AVPN01001589.1:0-20657 GCA_000695325.1 Pleurobrachia bachei | reverse complement strand
GGGGGGGCAGCTGTTGTCGCTGCTTCAGGAGCACCCTGAGGGAGTCACTGATAATCTGCCAAAACAAAAGGTAGGAAAATAACAGGGTTATTTCGGGAGGAGGGGGTAGTTACTCTAGGGGAAGGGGGGTTTAAAATGCAAAGAAATTATCTCATATTCGCTCCGGTGTCTAGCCAGACATTGACGCATACGAGTTGCTCAATAATGCTTTATGTGGATGCATAATTGCAAAAGTACTGGGTTGGGTTTCTAATAATAATATCAATTATTATACCCACCAAACTATTTACTATGGTAACTGAACTATGATAAACTTGTATACTGTCTAGCATCCCTTCCTTCTCAATTCCTCTCTTTATTTTAGTCAGCCCCTCTCCATCCCTTTCAATTTCTCGTTGTCTTCACCCTTCCTTTATTTCTTAAAGTCAATATCTGCTTTGGATAGCAGTAGCCGTAATTTGACAAGTACACCCCGCATTTATGATATGAGGGTTCGGGGGAATTTTATCCTTCCGATTAATCGGGGTTCCGGTAAATCGGGGTCCGATTGTACCTTCCTCTTCATTATATTGACAGTAAACTCCCACACCACCAGATGAAGACAACAAAAGATAAGTTGGTGGCTCTGATTAACAAGCTCCTTACTGCAGGGAAAATAGACCTGAAAACACAGGTAATAGTTGGCTCTCTAGATCACCTCACCCCATTTCCCAATCTGTTTCTATATATATAGATCATATCAATCATCACCCCACTCTTCTTTGTTGATATTCTCATTTTACATCTATCTCGTTGGCTTGTTCCCCACTCTCATTAGTTGATAACAAGTGATATTGGCCACTCACGCCATGTAATACAATCACTATAACAGGCCCTATCAATTCATTACTTCAGGGTTCAATATTGATCTATCAGCTGAAGGCTGGTGGTCCTACCACATCTGCATCTACAAAGGGAATGGGGCAGGAGGAGAAGATTGTGTTCAAGATAATCGAAGAAGCGGGTAACAAAGGTAAGAGCTCCTTCGTTATTATAAGATTGTGCCTTGTTAGATGGAGGGATTGAGTCTAGAGAGTGATTTCGATGCAAAAGTCACTTTCGGCTAAATCGACATCAGCAATAACTTGTTTTCAAACACCTAACACCTTTCCAGGTATCTGGGTGAAAGACATCAGGTTCAAATCCAATCTCCAGCTGACCCAGCTAAACAAAGTCCTGAAAGTTTTGGAGAGTAAGAAAACGATCAAATCAGTTCGGCCGGTGAACGACTCAAAAAAGAAAGTTTACATGTTGTTTGATACAAAACCTGATAGCAGTCTGACTGGGGGAGCATGGTACAGTGAGAGTGATTTCGAGACGGAGTTTGTGGATATTCTGGGGAGACAAACTCTCACATACCTACAGGTAGGTGTTCTTTTGGGGTTCTTTTTTATTTTGTAAATAAATATCAAGCCGGGATCAAACCAGCAACCTTGTTACCTTGCCTTACTCGACCCTCTCTTATCGCGCCCCGTCAGTTAGAACGTAAGAAACCTAACGGTGAGGTTCTCATCCAATCATAGGCCAATGAAATAGTGCCTCGCTGCTCTTTTAACAACTGCATAATGTATTACTTAAATGATCTCAAGATTAAATTCGCTGTCCAATCAACCACCTTTGCTGGTTGAGACAGAGAGTTAAGTATTGACTAAAGCACTGTAATTGTAAAGTTATCGTCGTCTGACATGTCTCTAGTAGCACTGACATGACTTAACTCTTTAGAGGAAAGTCAGTGCTACTCTAAAGAGTTAGAACTCTTTAGAGAAATAACATATTTATGCCCCCTGACTTTTGGTAAACCATTTAGATCTTGTCAGTTATAAACAATATATGACGTCTGGTCTGGTTGAGAATTCTCTCTTTTTCAGAGACAACGTTCCCACGCCGAAGTTACTCACTCCGATCCTATGGCGGCACAACGCAACATGATGGTTGACATTAAACAAGTCAAGAACTTTATCAGTCAACTCGGAATCAGCAAGGTACCATAGAAACATGACTCGAGTTATAAATAAATTGAATTTAGTGTCATGTCATCTTCAGCCTTCACTGGGTATGACAGCTATTTAACCATGATAAAATGAGTATAATCAGTTTATCAGAGTGACAGCTCACAATATGTAATTCTAAACGATTATTATGTGAAATGTTATTTTCAACTCAAAATAAGCAACTGCACATCCGGGTATAGAGTTTCACATGTTCCCCTCTCGTCTCTCTACATTGCACTGTTTGAAACGTTACCATGTGATATATGACAAGTAGTTTCCACCCTATCCCAATTTATTGACCGTGTTCTGCCAACAAGTAGTTTCCATCAAATTTTATTGACCGTGTTGTACCAATTGGCGTCCAGCCCCCAAGTAGTTTCATTAATTGTTACCAGGTGGAGTTAGAAGAAGAAGAGGTGAAGCAGATTCTGGAATCATTAGTGTTTGATGGGTTTGTGTGCAGGACATATACACTAGGAGAGGGAGGGAAGAGAATGACTTTTTATAGAGCAATCAAACACCAGCCTCTCACATCAGGTACACTATTTCTTTTCCTAGTGAGTTTGTATCATATTGTGTATATGTGGCAGTGCCCATTGCATGTGTCACTACCCCTCCATTCCCTAGCTGGCAGGTGTCAGTATCTTGATACTAAAACCTCCCCCCAGGTGTCAGTAGGGTTCCGTGTGGGGTGTGCCCTCTAACAACACAATGTACACCAGGCGGACTGGTCTCACCTAGCTCCTGCAAATACATGAAGGAGTGGTTAGAATTCTAGTAGCATCAATGTATAACTTATTAATTTGTGACAGATATATTGAATATATTTTACAACGTTTTAAAGTCCCGGACCTTATTGAATCATGCCACATAATATACATAATACTCATCCCAACCCTTCTGATATCTAGTTTATGTCCTATCCTGATGACTATGACTTGACAGATTACATCTTCAAAGTTCTCCTTATCGGAGATAAGAGTGTAGGAAAGAGCTGCTTGGTACGGAGATTAGTGGACGGAACCTTTCAGAATCGTCCCTCTACAATATGCGTTGAACTGGCCACCATTTCACGCACCATTCGGGGTAAGCATTGGTAACCCCCCAATATTTAATGAATTTACCCCTCCCTTGCCGGCACGAAACGCACCCTACAAAGACAGAGAAAGTTTTCCCGGATCGCAAATTTAACCGATAAAGTTTTCCCGAATCGCAAATTTAACCCAGAAAATTTTCCCGAATCGCAAACTTAACCGAGAAAATTTTCTCGAATCGCATATTTAACAGAGAAAATTTTCCCAAATCGAAAATTTAACCGAGATAAATTTCCTGGATCGCAAATTTAAGCTATAATTTTTTCCCGAATCTCAAATTTAACCGAGAAAATTTTCTCGAATCGCATATTTAACAGAGAAAATTTTCCCGAATCGCAAATTTAACCGAGATAAATTTCCTGGATCGCAAATTTAAGCGATAACTTTTTCCGAATCGCAAATTTAACCGAGAAAATTTTCCCGAATCGCAAATTTAACCGATAAAGTTTTCTTGAATCGCAAATTTTCCCGAATCGTAAATTTTCCCGAATCGCAAAGTTAAACGAGGAAATTTTCCCGAATCGCAAATTTAACCTAGAAAATTTTGCCGAATCGCAAAGTAAAACGAAAAAATTTTCCCGAATCGCAAATTTAACCGAGAAAATTTTTCCGAATCGCAAATGTGACCCAGAAAAATTTCCCGAATCGCAAACTTTACCGAGAAAATTTTCTCGAATCGCAAATTTAACCGAGAAAAATTACCCGAATCGCAAACTTAACCGAGAAAATTTTCACGCATCGAAAATTTTACTGAGAACATTCTTCCCCCTCCCACACGGATACATTACCACCTTCTCCCTCCCAGGACGATCTATAAAGTTGCAGTTATGGGACACTGCTGGTGAGGAGAGATACCATGCTCTCTCCAACATGTTCTATCGCAACGCCCACGGTGTCCTCTACGTGTTTGATATGGAGAGAAAGGAGACTCTGGATAGCATAGAACATACCTGGATACCACAGGTATACTTGTCAGATATAACAGTTTAGAGCTGTGACATTCTTCTTGTCATCTGTCTCGTCAAGTGATTAGAAAGATATTTATTTTCGGCTTGTGCTCGTGTACGGGTCCTTCCATAGAACTTTCAAATTTTATAGTAACCACCCACTAACCATCCGAACCCGTCTTCTGCAAAGCAGAAAACTAACTTTTCCATTTAACTCCAACACTTGTGCTAGCATCAAATATATGCGTCTAAATCTGTTGGATATGTGGTTACTCCTGTGCTTGTCTAGCGGCGCTAAACTAGCGCTACGCACGAGTAAAACTCCACCGGTTATGTTGTCACATAAGTGGTTACCTAGGCAACAAAACTCTATCCAGGAAGCAATATCCAGTCCTTGACTGAACCAGTAAAATGTTGCACAACTCCCTTCCTATTCCAAGAGTCTATCTCTGTATCCAGTCTTTGAATGGATCAATCAAAACTCTCCTTTCTATCTCCCAGGTGTACGACAAATCCCCGGAGAACATGTGTGGTTTAGTAGTTGGTAACAAATTAGATCTGACGTCCACTACCGGATTCCTCCAGCCCTCGCTCTCCCGTCTATCTGATCTGTACTGTCTGGAGTATGCGCTGGTGAGCGCCAAAGAGGACCGCAATATTGGAGCTGCATTTGATCGGTTGTGTGAGCTGATGTTGGATCAGAGATATGATGCGGATGAGGTAGACCCCTCTCCTGATTCAATGCCAAGTTTTGCCCTCCATTCCTTCCAGCCACACTCCCCCGTGGAGGGCAGTCAGTCTGAGGAGGGGGTGGGGTGCGGATATTGCTACTAAGAAACATTATTATCAGATTTAGCAGAGTGTATGTTTGTACAGGGGTTTGTTACTGAATTGTTAATATTATGTGTACTTTAGTAATTGAGTGTGTATTTCGATTTTGATTTGTTTTCAGTGAATATTTTAGAGAATGCTTCGTGTTTTGTACAACTTTGTATCCAATCTACCCCAACTTTAGAAGGATGAGCCCATTGGTTAGTGATGGTTCGGACTGGTTTGCTTGATAAGCAACTGGGCTACTTGGCTGTTTACCGGGACCAGAGAGACAGCACCTTTACTACTACTCCTAGTGGCACCATGAAACGTCCTGATCATCAGGTAACAAATTTAGTCAAATTTCTAGAGTTGCCATGTGTGTTCCCCACATCAGTTGTGTAGTTCAGTGTACCACACTAATCCACCATTACCTCTTCCCCAGCAGCAAGGGTCTGGTACCGGTGCCCGGTTGGGTACTGCAATGGCTGCGGCCGCTCTACAACAACACCTCTCCATGTCCCTGGGATTATCAACCAGACCCCGACCTGCCAGAAGAAGGGGACCTCCTCCTCCTAACAACCGAAACAACAAAACATCTGAAGACAGGGAATATGTATTAGAGGCCGCTCCCCCAGCACCCACCCTGGCTCAGAGGTATGGATTAGCAACTCCCCCTCCCTCCCAACTGACGGAGCAGGACTGGGCCCGGGTTAAGGAGACCAGTAACAGAAGGGGTGACAGTAGTGCACCATGTGTGATTTGCAAGGAAGAATTTACACAGTGCACCGGACAGGTCCTGTTATCTTGCTCACACGTCTTCCACAAGGTAAATGCCCTCCCCTGCCCTACTCGACCCTTTGCTCTCCGTACTATTTACATCGAGGTACCAATTTCTCTTCAAGTTATAATATATCTCTCTTTTGTCCAGGCTTGTTTGGCAGCCTTTGAGAGGTTCAGTGGCAGAAAAACTTGCCCAATGTGCAGGAGGGACCAATACCAAACACGGGTGATCCACGAGGGAGCAAAACGACATCGCCATGCATCTGCCACACTGTAAGAAATTGTAGAAATCTCTTTTCTTCTCCTTAGATTTGCTTTATTGTGGACTGTAATTCATTAATTTCCCCCTTTCAATCAGGATCCAGTCAGTTTGGCGGGGCTACCGTGTCAGGAAATGGTACTCAAAATACAGAGAGAGAAATCCACCTAAAGATCCCATTCTTCGCACTAAATATTACGAGAAAAAGGTGAGATAATGTCCCCCTAGTTCATGTCCAGACAATTTAGGAACGTAAGCATTCCGAACTCGGTAACTACTTGGTAACGTCCACTCATTATAATGGCAGCCAGACTAAGTGGCAGTCACATACTACTTGGTAACCACTCATTATTATACTATATTATGTGGCAGCCAGTCGTCCCGTGTGACAATACATTTAAAGAGGTGCTGTGTTAAAAGTGAGGTAATGCTTGGAAATTACCCCTCTATAACAGTAGAGGGCAGTGTACGTTTTAGCGTTTCCACGAGGTAGTTGCGTCACCTAAGGGTCATGTCATTGGCACTTTCTATCCCAGGGTTCTTTGAAATCCCCAAATATAGTTCACATTCAAAGGCGCCAAGTTGAATAGTACGTGGCCTGCTATTGTAGTCTATACGGCTCAACCACTCTCTAGAGAGGATGTGGTCTGACAACTTGTTACTAACTTGGCGGAGAAGCTGCCAACTTCGTCGGAGACAAATGGGGGTGCAACCTACAGGGTATAGCGCGACGTGCCCAATTGTTACTAACCCTCCGACCCCCTCAGTTAGCTGGGTTGACGGGCCAGAGGGTTAAAAAGACTTGTTATTAACCAACTCCAATCCCCTCAGTTAGCTGGGTTGACGGGCCAGATGGTTACTAACCCACTCCAATCCCCTCAGTTAGCCGGGTTGACGGGCCAGATGGTTCAGATGACTTGTTACACTAACCCTCCAATCCCCTCAGTTAGCTGGGTTGACGGGTCAGATGGTTAAGATGACCTGTTACTAACCCTCCAATCCCCTCAGCTCACTGGACTAACAGGCCAGATGGTTCAGATGGTCACTGACAGTTCAGACACGGTGGACAAACTATGTAGGGATGTGGACGACCAACTGGCACGGAGTAGAAGGGTCATGCAAACTGCTGCCCTTGTCAGTGGGAGTAGGATCACAGCAGAGAAGTGGCTCAAAATCGAGGACAAGGTGAGGACTGAGAAGTTTTAGGGTCTCGATTTTAGAAAGAATTGGAAACATCGTTTTAATTTTCCGAGATTATTGACCATTGTATGTTTCAGGCTGATCGGAGGTGTGAGACAGACTGCCCTATTTGTATTGGTTCACTATACAGCAAGAGACGGGCTGCAGTTATTCTGTCTTGCAGTCATGTCTACCACAGAACGTGTATTGAGATGTTTGAGAACCTTACTACTGATACGGCCCATTCTTGCCCTGTCTGCAGGTCCGACTACATCAAGAAGAGTTACACTCCTGTTTTGAAGTAGGAAATACTGGTCCCAGATAGCTTCATGGAGCTCCAGAAACTAAACCAGGACACTATTAAGATCGCGACTATAAGACTAAAACTGTACAGATATTTGTAAATAAAACCAGAGACTATCAGATGTATAAAGTGTATTCGTATTGTAAATACCCATATTATTTTTCAATTGGTAAAATTCTGTGTCAGTTAATTCACCAACATTTGGTGCGATGCTGGAAGAACCTGGACCCCTCCCTGCCCCTCTCTATTTTTCTGCCCCCTCTGAATTTCGAAACTTCCAGGTTCTTCCCGCACGTTTATTGTTCTGTTTATTTGTCATGTATGGCTACCACTTGTCTCCCAAACAGGTTCATTAACTTAGGCGAGGTTCCATTGACACGAGACACAATTGTCTTGTGCACAAGTAACTGGAAGTGTTCTGTGGAATTGAAAGGGACAAAGACTCGCTCTCGGCCGCACTTCCAGGACATCACTTACCACCATCTCAGCATCGAGGTAAAGTGAGTAGTAAATTTCATTGTCGCATGAATAATCGGATTTTATAAAACTTCATCAGGAAGTAAATTAAATTATCAAGAAAAACCTAAATTGTATTTACATTGCGGATATTTAAAAGATATATGTTTGATTGGATGATCACAGTGACCTGTCTCTTTCTCATTCTTATTGGTGCTGCTCTGTCAGGCCAATGCTCTGACCACAGTTCTCGCCCGCTCCGCGTGCAGAACGGGATTGAGAGAAACAAGAATGGGTCAGGCCAATGCTCTGACAGGTGCTGCTTAGTCTGTACCAACACAAACTATACAGATCTTGTCCGTGACCTCTCCTACCCACCTGTCTATCATATTTTAATAAACTATCCCATTTTAATAATCTGTCCAAACCCAGCCATAATTACTATAAAATCCGTGACAGAAAGTAAACAGTACTGACAACTGACAGCTTCGTCTGACATGAACAACTGGACAGTAACTGGCTCGCCAGTAGTCTCACCGTCCATTGAAATTAGGGCCCAAGAGTAGGGAGCCCGAATCCCCGATCTGATACAACTGTCCGGGTCCATGTCATTATATGACGGTCTCTAGGGAGTTTTTCCAGCAGCACAAATTGTAGCAATCCTATGTGTTCTCCTAGCGCTCTGGTTCCACGATAGGAGGAAGTTTCAAGGGTTCATCTTTCAGGGCTGAAAATATTGACATGAACATGGTATGGGGGTTCAAATGTTTCATTTATTGAAGCATGCATGCAGAAATGTGCCAAATTGGGGAATGGGGATATGGGAAATTTAAAATCAATTTATCGGTTGACTTACTCAGTTTTTCGAGCTTTTCTGTGTCAATCTCTTCATCAGGATCCCTGACAGGAGAACAGCGTTCTAAAATAATCAGTGATGCTATTGGGCTTTTTTAGACAAAGTACTTCTCCAGATGTTCTTATTTCTTACCCGTTGATAGAGCCTGGGAGTGTCAAGAAGACTGTATCTGATTTCCACTTGGCTCCTTCTTTTGGCCGCACCGGTTCTATATCTTGCACTATCTCTCCATACAACACCTAATGCCAAGTGAAATTGGTCTAAAATATATCTTACTCTAGAACCTTTAGTTGCCAAGGTAACTAATTTGAGCATTTTACACAGCCTAATGATTCTCTACCTGAGCGTGGGGTCTGATTGAGGGGAGGTGGAATGTCTTGGTCCGAGGATCATAAACCGCGTGATGTTTCAACTTTTTAATCGATTTCTGAAGACGTTCCTTCCGGTTCTTTAAAGTCCGCTCCTGACACCGGAAGTTCATCATGTTCCCACTAAACTCCTGGAATTGGTTGAAATATGATTGTACAATTTGTGTATCAGGTATAGCAGGAAGGATGTATGACTATGTTATCAATTATCAGTTAAAGTGTTTCAATGCCAAAATGACTACCCGCTCAATCCCAAGAATGTATTTGGAGAGTTTTCGTTCCTGATACTCGTTCTGTTTCTTTGCACAATCCTCCAGCTTATCACTGCGGGCTTTAATAGCTCGCATGTTCAGAAAGTCCTGGGGATTTGAAAAGAGGTGTAAACAACAAGTTTCGGTCAACTCCAATCAAGGAGGTGTATATGATCGAGTTCGAGAAACTCTCACCTGATTCAACATGTTGGATCGTTATCGGTCCTCCTCCTACACACTCGTAGCAGTGCTTGGACAAATTCACGGACAAATTTAACTATAACAATTCGTTAGGGGGGGTGGTCATGTTAATGTTAATGTTTCATGAAAATTTTTAAAATGTTTATATTAACATTATTAACATTATTAACATAATTAACATTATTAACAAAAAAAGAAAATTTTTAGAAATCGGCCCGGTGAAGTTGTTGAAAGTTGCACGAGAGGCAGTTTAGCTTGGCAAGAATGTTGCTCTATATCTTATACAATTGTTCTACTATCTATTGCACAGTTTGGTTGGCCGGCATGCAAGTTTTCGGCTCAAAATCGACGATTTGCCGCAAGTTATAAATATTCAAATTTAGTATCTAAAATGTCACTTTAATGTAATTTTTTCATCGATAACGGATTCTTTAGGCGAAAGAACATAATGTACAACGTTTTTGTTGAAAAAAACAAGAAAAAATTCCAAAATATATTTTTTGGTCAAAGATCGAAAATTTGCTTCGCTACAAATCCTTGTGTTTTTTTTAGAAAAATTTATATTTGAGATTTTTGAGATTTAAGGTGAATTCATGAGTGCTCGTGAGTTGTTAAGGTTGACAAATGTGGATTAGGGTCATTTGACGTCAATTGCGGTTTATTTTGGCTAGTTTTTATTAACGTTTACAAAATGGAGCAAATCGCTATGTAAGGTCGTAATAAACGTCCTTAGGGCTATGAAATATCTGTCGTTGGAGACAGTGAGTTATTGGGTTTATGATAGAAACACCTAAGCACGCCTAAACACACCTAAAATACTTAAAATATCTATTTAAACCGACTGAAAACACCTAAAACGCGATTTTTGTTAACTTTGTTAATTTTGTTAATGTTTCACCAAGTCATTTGTTAATTAACAAAACATTAACAAAATTAACATGACCACCCCCCCATTCGTTATAAAATCACGATGCATAAAATTCGATGACATGTGATACAGTGGCAAGTACCGATATAAAATTCCTGGTTGCATGGCCTCTCTATCTCTCATGGTTCTCTCGAACTAGATTTACTACAGAACAGCTGCATTATAAGCACGTAGATAAGTAGCATGCTATAATATCTCGATACGATCTCGTCGCCATTTTATAACCGATCACGATGAATCATGATATAGATTGTTCACTCTAGATCACTGACCGGAAAAGGATTTGATCCAGAACGTCATAAATCAAGACAAAAATGTAGAACAAAGCCCAGGGGTTGTTAAATACCACAAGATCTTATGTTAACTGTTAAGACTATTATGCAAGGATCCCACAACAAGAGAAAGAAAGACTGATCAGAGAGAAAGAGAGAGCTGGTTTAAAATGGAATACCGCAGGGATGCAGCCGAATCTGTGTCACGTTGTGACAGGGCTTATTGAGCATGTCGAAGCGGAAGGATCTTTCCAGTATCGGATTGCAAAGAGGGCCAGGGAGATTAAGAAAGTTAAGCTTCTCCGGAAATTTTAAACGATCGTTAATGACGTTTAGGTGGTAAATATCATACACATGATTGTGACGTTGTCCTGAAATATCCTGGAAATGGAATTATTTTTGCTGCAGTAGTGTAGCACTGAGCTTGCACAACAAGTGGCACTTTTAACCGTATAAGCGCCCCCACCCCTTTCTTTCCCTTACATTCCTACTGATTTACTGCGGTCTTGTTTTGATACATGGCTCGATTCGAGGAGAAGGTATTCGCTCTGGCAGATGCCAGCTGTACAGACTCTTCAGACGGTACGTTATAATTGTCGTAAGATGGGGCACCAAATCCTGTCTGGCGGTGTCGACACTGCATCGTAACGGTGTCGACGCAGCCAGTCGGGTCAATTTCAAAAGATATTTTCTTCAGATGCCCTATTCCTAATATCATGTCACTAATTTTAGATGATTTTGGTGCCAGCAGACGGAACAAAGCTCCATGTGACGCCGTTACAGCTCTAATTATCCAGGGTCTCACGGCGAACGGAGCCAAAGTTCCAGAGTCCTTTGCCCCTTTTGTCGACAAGAGTAAGGTAGGGAGCCTACCCATGAAACCTAGCCACCACCCCGTAGTGGGATACAAAATGAAGGGAGGCGGTGCCAAGGCTGTCAAGATGAAGAAAATGGTGCCCAAACGGAAGGGGGCACCAAAGAGAGAGCAGGCGATCAAACCGGCCCCTCCTTCGGGGTCAGAGAGCGAGGGAGTTGTGATCGGCTCGACAACAGAGTCAGATTCAGGGAGTAGCATTGATTTGGGAAGCAGCACTGAGAGTAGCTCGGGAAACTTTGTCAGCTCTGAGGGGCATGTTGCTGCTGAGGGAAAGAAATGAGGGACTATAGACTGATTTTAAGAATGTTTGATCGATCTTTATGCCGGGTGTTGTACCAAAATAGTTGAGCTGTGATTTAACCCATCTCAGTGTGGGGCAGGAAGACTGATTTGTACTATCCAAATGTAACTGACAAATGGGTAAAATGTGTGCTCTGTGCCAGCTGTGACGCTCTGATGATGAGGCAGCTGCTGCACTCCTTGTCAGTCGTCTCCCTCTCCCCCTCTCCCGTTTAGAGGGCCATCATAGCAATACACGGAGTGGTATAACTGCACTGTGGTGTGTGTGTGTGAGTGTGTAATGTACTGCGGCGGAGTACACGAAATTCCCACGGGGTGTATTCCCGCGCACGGAAGTCTGATCAAGTGTTCTCGCGCGTCACCCGAAGTTCCAAACACAGTGCACCGGTATCCGCGGTACTCATTTTGGTGGGAACTTTGGCCATTTTAGGATACCAAAACACAACGTTCAAATGAAGCTGTGTTTATCCAAGTTGGGAGAACTACCGTGTACAGAGAACCCCCATTTTTCCAACTGCCAGCTACCACAAGAGGGGGAAAGTATCGCAGATGCTGATGCGGGGGAGAGATGCAATAGGAATAAAATGCATTACTAAGGGCATTAATATGTCCTTGACCTCTTTACGGGCAAGAAGAAGAAGAAATCAATACTCAGATCTACTTACACAAAAGATATGATATGAACAATTTAACAAAACAGCAAAACCGCAGTAGCGAATTAAACACTCTGCCGGTATAATAGTCCACAATGGAGTACTTTTTCACTAGATCAGCACGTCATGAACCAGCATGCAACACTGATACCATTGTGAGGTGGAACTAATTACAGAGTTTGGGTTCATCTTTCCTCAATTCCCAATCAACAACATTTCACTCCAAACTAGTTGGCTGTTGGGCCATCTCCAAATTGTTTAGTGTCGGAGCAGGGTTCGGAACATGTTGGCCTTTTTCCTCATCTCCTGGCGTGTCTTTTTGATTTGCATCTGGCTCTTTTCATTACCGACAGTTAAAACTTTCGATTTATCAAGCTCAGAAGCATAGTCTCCCTCCGAAGGCTCAGCAGTAGCTGCACCTGCGAATTGAAAGAGGTGTGAGACATTATATGTGGTGCTGAAAAAGAGAAATGCCGCATGTTAGCATATAAGCGTGAAATCTCACAGAATTTGCGTGAAATCTCACAGAAATTATGCAACTGCACTGTGCATTATTTCATAGGGAGAAGGAGAGAAGAAAACGGACGGCGCCTGCCGTGCCAGTGCATTACAATAAAGCAGGGTAAGAGAGCGTTCATACTGAGCTCATAATGCTGTCTGAGACAGAGTATGAATAAGTATTGAAATAAAAAAAGAAAGGGCAACTTACGGGCAGCATCCATTGTAGTTTGAGCGTGGATTTTAAACTTCTCATTTTCTAGTGCTTTTCTCTCTGTTTCAGCAAGAACCTTGGCCAGTTCATCCTTCCATGCAGTCGCAACCTTCAGGTCTTTGTGGGTGTGCCCGTATTTCTTGGACAGTTCAGCATGCTTCTTTCTCTGAGTAGCGGCCATGCTCTTCCAGTTTTCTGCCTCCCCTGATGCCCCCTTGACCACACCCTCGAGCTGTGTTCGCCGCTCCTTCGCCTCCTGATATTGCTCAATTGTGCTGGCTAGCTCCTTAATCTTATCCTCGTATCTCTCAAAGTGGTCAGCATATGATTTAGCCATCTCCTCAGCGTGTCCTGCCTTGCCCCTCAAGGCCATACAATCATCACTCTCGTAGTATTCCTTGGCTTCCTTTAGAACAGCTCCCGTCTTCGCCCTGATCTTGTCAGCAAGGCTCGTTGCCAACTTCTCCTGGGCCTCGCTGTTCTCGTGAGAGATCTTAGTGATGAACACACCCTTTGCTGCCTTCTGCTTCTCGTACACCTTTATCAGATCCTCTGTCTCTACAGCTACTTTCTTCTTTCGCTCAATCTCCGCTGTCTTCTTTGCAACAAGATCTGTAATAATGGTGTCGTAACGTCTAGTAATTGGACGTAACGTGATAGAAAGGAACTGTCCCGCTGACCACCCCCCTGGGATCCCTTGCAAAATTATGTAATCAGTAACAGCTAAATTACCAACCTTGGTATAGTGCGAGCTCCTGGTCAACATGGGTAACATCAGACAGCAGTTTGGCATTTGTTGCTTCAAGCATCTCTTTGGTTTCCTTAATTAGCTCCAGATCTTCAGGCCTAGGTTCGTTACATTCCAATCCTTGTGCCGCTAAGTCAGACGCGTTTTTCTCGCTCTAAGGAAATGGTAGACGTTATATTAGAGTTTTAGTGAGTTAGTGAGGTCTGTGATTTATATTAGATTTGATGCAAGTGGAACTATACATGTAGTTATAATAAAGCCAGCTATTTGCGAGATGAATTACATCATCATGCGATGATGAATTACATCATCATGCCGCATACAATTATGCTCATTATTCGACCACATACCTCCTCTGTAAGCGTAGCGATTTGAGTTCTAATCCGTTCCGCGTTGCCCTTCTCTGCGTCTATGTTCTGTTTCAAGCCTTGTGTGTAGACATCCAACGATTGGGACTGGCTGGAATGTGATTCGGAGCTCTTTTCTAAATCTGCAGCCTGTCCTCTCACGAACTCGCTCGTTTTTAGAGTCACTTCCACTCGTCTCTCCTTCTGTGAGATATTTTCCCTGATGGCCTCAACTTCCCTCTGCAATTTCTCCAAATGGTGGTAAATGTCATCATCGAATAGAGTCTGTGTCTCTGTATCCTTATAATTCATCAGTGTTTTGTAGCATTTTACTTTCTCAATTGCCGCTATCAGGTTGTCAATTTGTTGTTCCTTTGCATCCATATCTTTTAGGTATTGCTTGACAGAGGGACCGACAGCATCATCAAACCAGACCTTCACAAGGGATGGATCAGAACTTTTCACAGTTTCTACAAAGCTTGTCAGCTGTTTAATCACATAGCTAGCATCGTGAGCGATGTTTCGAGCGATACTATTTATATGTTGCTTCACCGCAGTGTAGTATGTAAACAAGTCCTTTCGCTCTGTTTGGGATGCCTTGGCGACAGCAATGCGTTCCCATTTCTCGAACTCCACCTTGTTGGATTGGAGGTACTGCTGGGCACCGCTGAAATCCCATTCAGAGGGAGGGGCCACTGCATAGGGTCCAATATGGTCGATAATGTCTGTGAAAACTGCAATGAGTTTCTTATTGTACCTCACACACTGATCCATCTCGAGAATAAGCCTCCTCCTCTCGACCTCCGTGCTATGCTCTGTTTGGGAGACGATCTCGGCCAGGGAGAGGGTGCTGATTTGGGCAAGTTTGTCATCACTAGTGGTTGCCCCAACCTCCCCAGGACCAAGAGGACCTTGTTGGTTCTTGGGTCGTGTCAGATAACCGCCCTGTGCCACCCGACCAAATGGTTCTGTCACCAGAACTTGATCAGGTACTTTGTGTTGTTTCCTGGGCCAGGGAGTGAGACCCTTGGCAAGACGCTCCCTCCTCCGTTTCTCATACTGCAGCACATCCGTGTCCATAAGACTCTCGGTGTACAGACCGGCCATTTTAGGAAGGATTCCGGCATTCTGGTTCCACCCAGTTTCCCGGCCCTCTCCCAGCATCTCTAGGTAGTCCACATCGG
This sequence comes from Pleurobrachia bachei, assembly GCA_000695325.1. Lineage (NCBI taxonomy): Eukaryota > Metazoa > Ctenophora > Tentaculata > Cydippida > Pleurobrachiidae > Pleurobrachia > Pleurobrachia bachei. The sequence continues at coordinate 5,098 of AVPN01001589.1, read as the reverse complement.
AGTCACCGTCCAATTCGAAGAGCATGGTTTCCTCGACCTGGTTGGCGTACATGTCTTCCTTTGTGTAGTCAACTGGGGGAAGAAAAGGGGTTAGGAGAAAGTAGCAGACTTAGACTAGACACTAGAAGTAACTTGAATCATGAATACTCACATTCCATTTGTGACCGAGCAATTCGTTCCATTCCTGCTGGAGGAGCAAGGCCGAATTCTGGTAGACCAGGATTCTGCCGCCGGTCATGCTCGTGATGTCGTCGTGCTCTTAGATACTGGAGAGCCTTCTCTCGATAGTCTGGCTATTTCCTTTTGGTCCTTTGCAGCCTTGTAGGCCAATTCCTGATAGCTACGGGATCGTCCGACCCGTTCCTTTAGTGGCACAACGTGACCAGGCTGATCTGAAAAGGAGAGGGTCAGTCAGCAGTCAGCAGTCAGTACTGAAACTGTTTTTATCAACCCATTCAACTCACATGGCTTTTTGCCCTCGGGAAGGACATGTCGGGTTGTGAACATCTCCATGTACGTGTCGATAATCGAGGGCCAATCTAGGGCCCAGAGTTTGTACGTTTTAGCATATTCCAACATTTCGTTAAACATCTGCTCGTTACTAAGAATCACATCCAATCCTTCAATTGATTCCTCCTCCTGGAGAGCATAGAAAGCATATGTTCGGAATTCATCAGTGATTGCTTCATCCGGTGCCGGGTATCGCATCCTCTCAATAGCAGGATGTGCCATCGTTTTAATATGGGGTAGCTTCCAAGGTCGACCTGAGAATATGGCGAGTAAGATCGTTTGCCCATAAGAGAAATAAACAATATCTTATTTCTAAACCCAGTTGAATCGAACATCATACCTGTCTTCCTAGAGGCCCATTCCAAGTAGTATTTGTATGCTATATAGCATTCTTGTGGTGTCTCATAACCTTTACCATGCATTTCTCGTTTTGATTGATTGACAAACTTGACAAAGTTAACCCACATCCCAGTTTTCTCGCATTCGGCAACTACATTTTCATCCTCTCTCAAAGCTTCGGCCAGGTGAATTTCAGATTGAGTACTCAGTCCTCGCTGGCCGCTTTCTAAATATTCTTCAAAAGCTGCATCATCTTCACTGTCGTAGAAATCAGGATCAAGAAGCTGTGCTTCGAAATCAAAGTCTTCATTTAACCACTCGGGAAAGTCGGCCATTGTTGAGCTTTAACCTACAAAATGATATTAATTCTGTAATCACGACATGGCTGAATTATACTGTCATCATCATACAAGTAGACAGCAACACGCTATCCAATCTGCCCATCGAAGTCTAACTAATTGTAAGCGCAAAGGAACAAAATGTCTGCGGTTGCTATGTCCAGATTGTTTTGATTCCGCCGCAAAGTTATTTTCCAAGCATGATTTTCATCGCGCGCGAATTATTTACGACGCGCACGGTTAAAATATACATTCCCCGCGAGTTTAAAATTAATACGTTGCAAAATAGAAAGCGCGGCGCCGCGCAAGTGACGAATATTCGAAATTTCCAGCTGAAATTTTACAAATTTTGCGCCCAAACCCTAAAAAAGTTTGACTGAAGTTCACCTTCTGACTTCCGTGCTAGAGCCCGGCAGCCAGAGTGACGTAACCGCTGGTAGAAGAAACTAGTTGTCACTTTGATGGCTTGTTTACTACAACGAAGGTTACATGAACCACATTTTGTTGGCTTCTTGGTTCGCCACGACGCCCGACGGACCCCTGAAAGTCTTGAGCATTTTCCTTAAAATTTATGCTTTTTGCTTTGTAAGAAGGAACTAAGAATGATGATAGTAAACTAGTAGCGGTTAACCGTCATTATCGATCAGCATCAAAGTAAAGAAAATTAAGTTTTTCCCTCTGTTGGTATGGTGACATATTACTAATTTGTAACGTGATAGAATCCAAATGACAATACAACACACTGACTGCCCAATGACCCCCCTCCATGGGTTCCCTTGGGTAATTGTGTAACACATTAAATACCAACCTTGGTAAAGTGCAAGTTCCTGGTCAACGTGGGTAACATCAGACAGCAGTTTGGCATTTGTTGCTTCCAGCATCTCTTTGGTTTCCTTAATTAGCTCCAGATCTTCAGGCCTAGGTTCGTTACACTCCAATCCTTGTGCCGCTAAATCGGACGCGTTTTTCTCGCTCTAAGGAAATGGTAGACGTTATATTAGAGTTTTAGTGAGTTAGAGAGGTCTGTGATTTATATTAGATTTGATGCAAGTGGAACTATACATGTAGTTATAATAAAGCTAGCTATTTGCGAGATGAATTACATCATGCCGCATACAATTATGCTCATTATTCGACCACATACCTCCTCTGTAAGCGTAGCGATTTGAGTTCTAATCCGTTCCGCGTTGCCCTTCTCTGCGTCTATGTTCTGTTTCAAGCCTTGTGTGTAGACATCCAACGATTGGGACTGGCTGGAATGTGATTCGGAGCTCTTTTCTAAATCTGCAGCCTGTCCTCTCACAAACTCGCTCGTTTTTAGAGTCACTTCCACTCGTCTCTCCTTCTGTGAGATGTTTTCCCTGATGGCCTCAACTTCCCTCTGCAGTTTCTCCAAATGGTGGTAGATGTCATCATCGAATAGAGTCTGTGTCTCTGTATCCTTATAATTCATCAGTGTTTTGTAGCATTTTACTTTCTCGATGGCTGCAATCAGGTTGTCAATTTGTTGTTCCTTTGCATCCATATCTTTTAGGTATTGTTTGACAGAGGGACCGACAGCATCATCAAACCAGACCTTAACAAGGGATGGATCGGAACTTTTCACAGTTTCCACAAAGCTTGTCAGCTGTTTAATCACATAGCTAGCATCGTGAGCGATGTTTCGAGCAATACTATTGATATGCTGCTTCACCGCAGTATAGTACGTAAACAAGTCCTTTCGCTCTGTTTGGGATGCCTTGGCTACAGCAATACGTTCCCATTTCTCGAACTCGACCTTGTTAGATTGAAGGTACTGCTGGGCACCACTGAAATCCCACTCAGAGGGAGGGGCTACTGCATAGGGTCCAATATGGTCGATAATGTCTGTAAACACAGCAATGAGTTTCTTGTTGTACCTCACACACTGATCCATCTCGAGAATAAGCCTCCTCCTCTCAACCTCCGTACTATGCTCAGTTTGGGAGACGATCTCAGCCAGGGAGAGGGTACTGATTTGGGCCAGTTTATCATCACTAGTGGTTGCTCCAACCTCTCCAGGACCAAGAGGACCTTGTTGGTTCTTGGGTCGTGTCAGATATCCGCCCTGTGCCACCCGACCAAATGGCTCCGTCACCAACACTTGATCAGGTACTTTGTGTTGTTTCCTGGGCCAGGGAGTGAGACCCTTGGCAAGACGCTCCCTCCTCCGTTTCTCATACTGCAACACATCCGTGTCCATAAGACTCTCGGTGTACAGACCGGCCATTTTAGGAAGGATTCCGGCATTCTGGTTCCACCCAGTTTCCCGGCCCTCTCCCAGCATCTCTAGGTAGTCCACATCGGAGTCACCGTCCAATTCGAAGAGCATGGTTTCCTCGACCTGGTTCGCGTACATGTCTTCCTTTGTGTAGTCAACTGAGGGAGGGAAGGGGGTTAGGAGAAAGTAGCAGACTTAGATGTAACTTGTGTTGAATCATGAATACTTACATTCCATTTGTGACCGAGCGATTCGTTCCATTCCTGCTGGAGGAGCAAGACCGAATTCTGGTAGACCAGGGTTCTGCCGCCGGTCATGCTCGTGATGTCGTCGTGCCCTTAGATACTGGAGAGCCTTCTCTCGGTTATCCTCGAGCCACTTCAGTCTGGCTATTTCCTTTTGGTCCTTTGCAGCCTTGTAGGCCAATTCCTGGTAGCTGCGGGATCGTCCAACCCGTTCCTTTAGTGGTACAACGTGACCAGGTTGATCTGAAAAAAGGATGGGGTCAGTCAGCAGTCAGCGCTGAAACAGTTCTTATCAACCCATTCAACTCACATGGCTTTTTGCCCTCAGGAAGGACATGTCGGGTTGTGAACATCTCCATGTACGTGTCGATAATCGAGGGCCAATCTAGGGCCCAGAGTTTGTACGTTTTAGCATATTCCAACATTTCGTTAAACATCTGCTCGTTACTAAGAATCACATCCAATCCTTCAATTGATTCCTCCTCCTGGAGAGCATAGAAAGCATATGTTCGGAACTCATCAGTGATTGCCTCATCCGGGGCCGGGTATCGCATCCTCTCAATAGCAGGATGAGCCATCGTCTTAATGTGGGGTAGCTTCCAAGGTCGACCTGTTAATATGGCGAGTAAGATCGTTTTCAAGAGAAATAGTGGTAAACAAGATTTAATTTCTAGACCCAGTTGAATCAAACATCTTACCTGTCTTCCTAGAGGCCCATTCCAAGTAGTATTTGTATGCTATATAGCATTCTTGTGGTGTCTCATAACCTTTACCATGCATTTCTCGTTTTGATTGATTGACAAACTTGACAAAGTTAACCCACATCCCAGTTTTCTCGCATTCGGCAACTACATTTTCATCCTCTCTCAAGGCTTCGGCCAGGTGAATTTCAGATTGGGTACTCAGTCCTCGTTGGCCGCTTTCTAAATATTCCTCAAAAACTGCATCATCTTCACTGTCATAGAAATCAGGATCAAGAAGCTGTGCTTCGAAATCAAAGTCTTCATTTAACCACTCGGGAAAGTCGGCCATTGTTGAGCTTTAACCTACAAAATGATATTTATTCTGTAATCACGACACGGCTAAATTATACTGTCAACATCATACAAGTAGACATCATACAAGTAGACAGCCAATCGAAGTCTAACTAATTGTAAGCGCAAAGGAACAAAATGTCTGTGGTTGCTATGTCCAGATTGTTTTGATTCCGCCGCAAAGTTATTTTCCAAGCATGATTTTCATCGCGCGCGAATTATTTACGACGCGCACGGTTAAAATATACATTCCCCGCGAGTTTAAAATTAATACGTTGCAAAATAGAAAGCGCGGCGCCGCGCAAGTGACGAATACTCGAAATTTCGAGCTGAAATTTTACAAATTTTGCGCCCAAACCCTATACTAAAAAAGTTTGACTGAAGTTCACCTTC
>AVPN01001588.1:0-10977 GCA_000695325.1 Pleurobrachia bachei | reverse complement strand
TTTCTCTTACACACTTATTAGCTACCATATTGATTTTTTGTCAGTCAGTAGGTGCTCGCTCAATTGCAGAATATATGCTGCTTTTTTATTTGTTCTCCTTAGTTAAAGTAACGTTCTCACCCGAGCCGCCTCCCCCCCCCCTTCTCCCGAGGTTTCGTGACAAAAGAATACTAGATAACGACCCATTAGGGTGTCATTTACTTTTAAAAAGAGATCTCTTATAAGGATTAGCAACGCGATATGACAATAGCTGTGACGTGTATCTAGATACAAAGACCCGTCACTTATCCCCCTTGATGGACACTTACTAAGCCATGTGTCAAATCTATGTTTTGATACAACTTAGGACTAATTTTAATATCTCTCCCGCCATTTTCGCGTTATGGGGCACGCATGCACCCTATAAAAGAAAGGACCATTGATTTAGTATTTATTTTCTGGCAGACAATTTCTGCTTAATCGATCGATTTCGCCACTACTAGTTCAATCTTTCTCTCCCTAACCCTTCCTTTCATCTCTAGAAAGACCAACATTAGCCCCTAAGGACAATGCTCTACTTAGTATTTAACTCCCGTTTACCCTGCTCTAACCAATAAGAATTACCTCCCACTCCAAACCACACCCCGCCCCAGAATTACCTCCCATTCCCCCCATAGTGCGGTACCGTGATTACCCTCTCTATATAATAACCCTTCTCCATTTCCCACTTCTAGTGCAGCGGAGAACAACTATGGCAACTACAGCGGTAATGTTCATTCTGGCCCTCCTGGGAGGTGCCTCTACTGCTCCTGCTAAACGCAGTGTGGATGAGATGGAGGTGGTCTTGAGCCAAGCTAGTGAGGAGGGACAAGATTATAACTACGCTGGGCTGAGTGAGGAGGGACAAGATTATAACTACGCTGGGCTGAGTGAGGAGGGACAAGATTATAACTATGCTGGTTTGAGCGAAGACCAAGATTATAACTATGCCGGACTTAGTGAAGACCTAGACTACAACTATGCCGGATTGAGTGAAGATCAAGATTATAACTACGCTGGTTTGAGCGAAGACCAAGACTATAACTATGCTGGGCTAAGTGAAGATGCAGACCAAGACTACAACTATGCCGGCGAGCTAAGCGAGGACCAAGATTATAACTACGCTGGTTTGAGCGAAGACCAAGACTACAATTACGCTGGTTTGAGTGAAGACCAAGACTACAACTATGCCGGACTCAGCGAAGACCAAGATTATGACTACGGAAAGTAGACGCCAGAACACATATTCAGAGAGACACTCAGACTAACCAAAGAGTGAGAGCTATATTTAGCTGCAGGGTATGAGAGAGAGAGTGTGATCCGGTTCTTGAGGAGCCAATTTTTATTTCTGTTATCAATCGCAGCTTTTTGATTTTTGACTGAATTTTGTTCAGTGAAAATATATACCGTTTTGTATGACCCTTTTGAATGACCAAGAAAACTATAAACAGCCATCGCATTCTGCCACACAGACACGCACAATCATACACCACCATATCTAAGGGGAGAGCCTTTTGCAGCTTGCCTACTGACCAAAATTGAAAATGGGGTCCCGCTCGGTATCTAATTGGTCGTCCAAAAAGGTATTACTAGTTCCGGTTTCATTACTTAACTCACTTTACAAGCAAGGATAGTTGAAAATCTAGCACATTTGAAACAATTGTTCATTGTCACACTCACCGATAACTTTTAGGACGGCATTGTCAGACTGTATCCCGGTTCCCTCATCATTGCCATTGAGTGCAAAACCAGCGTAGATCCCCGCATCCAGCTTACTGACACCCCTCACTGTGAGGGTGTTTATCCATTGGTTCTTTAGCTGTTCCTCCTCCTCACTGGTTATCCTCGTATCAGAATCACTCTCTACTGACTGGAGGAATAAGGGGATGTTAGATTAGGGTGGTTGGGGTTATCCTCGTATCAGAGTCACTCTCTACCGACTGCAGAGGGAGTGAGGTGGTTATATAAGGGTGGTTGGACTCTATGAAGGAATATGAGGTGGTTAAAAGCGTTGGTCACTTGAGTTTGGGTGATCAGAGTCACTTTTACCGACTAGAGGGTTGGGTGAGGTGGTTAGAGTCACTCTCTACTGACTGGAGGGGGGTGGGTGGGGTGGTTATGAGGGTGGTTATCCTCGTATCAGAGTCACTCTCTACTGACTGAAGGAATGAGTGAGGACAGGGGTGGTTAATAACCCACTGGTTATATATGAGGACCAGATTCACTCTCTACTGACTGGAGGGGGTAGGGGTGGTTACTTGATGTGGGGTTTGGGTATGAGTCACCCTCTAATGACTGAAGGAAGGGGTTGGTTACTTGAGGAAGGGATGGGGTGGTTAGATTCACTCTCTACTGACTGGAGGGATGGGGTGGTTTAATTAGGGTATTAACTGGGTCCCGGTCATGGGGTGGTCGCTACTTTCTGAATATAATTGGGGTGGTCAGAATCTCTGGCTAGAACACAACCAATCAAGGGGATTCTAAAGCCAACAGCTAGACAATCACATCAGTTTTACCTCGGAGTCCTTGTTCCAGAAGAAGTAGGGACGAGGATTGCCACTGAAAACACAGGATAGAGTCACATCAGATCCGGTAGCTACAACCAAATCAGTGGGAGATTCAATAATCTTTGGATCCATTATGACGCTGATACTGGAGGTGGCATGTTTCTTGCCTGGGAGGTGGAGGGTTTTGTTAAATGCTCTAACCATAAGGGAGAGATAGAGATAAGAGGGAAGATACTGAATTGTTCAAACACAATTTTCAGTTGATTTTAATAAGCCCACCGATTGGCCTAATATCACCAACGGTAATTCACTCATGGTAACCATGGTAACCATGGTAACCGACTAACCAAGGGTAGTTTCTATGACAACCGTATATGTTCCTCCATCACTTTCCTGAATGTTTCGGACAGTCAAGGTGGACTTGTCATCTGATAACCTGAGTGAAGGTGAGAGAAAGTGAGTTTCAGTTTCCTGAAAAGGAATATTGTGGTAATGAGAAATAGAGGGGTAGATTTCTGGAGAAATATTGAGGAATTGAAATCAGGGGTGCTCCAAATTACCTGTATTTTCCACTGTTCTGAAGCTTGTTCCCTTTGAACCAATTGAGGAAGGTGGCAGGTTGGGTATCACCTGTTACACTACATGATATAGTGGTATCGCTGCCTAGCGATAGAAATTGGTCCTCCGTACACAAGACAGTGATGGCCGCTGGGAGAGGAGGGGGATAAGAAAATTGAACAAGTAAGCACAGAAAATTGAACAAATATAAACACAGTTGAGGTAGCAGTCATGGTTCTTGTGTTGTTCATAGTGTTAGTGTAGTGGTAACACAAGATGGTAACACAATAGTGTTCAAGAGCGTCCGTCCAGTGCGGAGAATATTTTATGCAGAACCAATTTATGTGTTTATCAAGTACTTACGTTTGACAGTTAATTGTGTTGACTTAGTAACACGGATCCCGTTACTAAGGGTAGCTACACACGTATAGGTTCCTGTATGGTGCACTTGGGGCCCGAATATGTTGAGTTGAGATCGGGAAGGTTCGTACTCGTACCCATCTAGAGAGTGATAGTAGTGCGTGAGAGGGAATATAAAAGTTGATTTGATCTAGGTTAAAACATACAACCATCATCCAAGTACATAAAGGATGGATGAGATAGTTCAATTAGATTTCAAAAATATAAAACACCAGAGGCCAGAGCCCTAACTCAAAAGTTCACCCCTCCTCATATATACTCACCTCTCTATCCCTCTACTTGAGCCCTCCTCATCTACTCACCCCTACTAGTAGATGCGATCTGTTGTCCATCTTTCTCCCAATAAAGGTACTTGGCTCGAGGATCCCCAGGGATGTTACATCGCAGATGAATGTTGAATGTGGTCTGCATGTAGAAGGTTGCATTCTCTGGTGTTATCTCAACCTGTGGTACCTCCCCTGAAAATAGCGGCTGGTAAATGGGGAGACATTATTGTCGCCTGCCATGTTTGCTACGTTTACAATTTCCCGCCTTTTTCTTCCCCGTTAGTAAAACGAGTAACCAGTAACCACCCAACCGTATGACATGGCAAACAGTCTATTCTTCACACAACAATGAATCACAGCATAAGATGCAACAGTGTGCCGCTGCCACACCACCCATCCCCAATCAGGCGAGTGTGCTGTGTGTGTGACCCTCGCGCGCGCGCCTCATCTCTTTTGATCAAAGGCCCTCACCGCGGTTATCCCTACAAGATGGTCACCGCGCGTTCCATTACAGTAGTATTAGATCTGCCAACATAACACAGTGATAATACAGTTACTACGCGTGTGCTGCTCTGCAAAAGGGAATAATAATCTCACTCTCGGCACGGAGGGATGCATTTGAGTGTGCCGAAAATGTCGCTGAAAATTAGATTTCTGGGGATACTATTTCGTTGATATTTACTGAAGGAGAACTTTTGGAGACAGTGTGAAAAGAGAAAATGAGGGATAGTGAGAGAGAGATAATGAACGGGGAGACTGAGACAGAATGGAAGTATCTCTATGGGGTTTGAATTATCGTGAGGGCTAGATATGCATGGTATCAATTTGTTTGGACTCTGCTAGTACCTATGTAAAATGCGATGAAGAGGAAAACAGACAAAATAGAGGGAAAGAGGATATTCAGAGGGAGAGAGAGAGAGAGAGAGTGAGTGAGAGAGATGTCTAGTGTTGCTTGCCGAAGACATATCATTCCTCTGTGCACGCCGCACAGACTCAGCAACACTTTCACGATCACTTTAATATATCTTTCTCTCTCTCACTTTCTCTCCCTCTATCTCTCCCTCTCTCTCTTTCTCTCTCTCCCTCCATGCCATCCCTTCTCGCTTTTTTCCCTCCCTCTAACTGTCCCCTCTCTCAGCTCTCTTCACATTTATTACATTGGCTAATTCCATATCTGGCAGGAGATAGATAAACCATCGGCAAGGACCCCCCCCATACTAATACATTTAATACTCACTTACTACCCTCCTATCTCATAGATGTAGTACTAGATCCTTCTCTTCATATCAAGCATAATATTAACATATAATAATGTGTGTTTTATGTTTGAGCAACAGCCTACTAAATTATCCCTCTCGGTCTCTCTCGTACTTTCCCGTGAGAGAGAGAGGGAGTGAGAGAGGGAAAGAAGGAGGGATTTTGGAGGTGGAGATACGGGGGGATAGGTAAGAGTGATAAGGATATATTAGTATATAATAGTAGAAGGGAGGGAATTGGGAGGGTATATGGACAGAGTGAGGGAAAGATAGACCGGGTGAAATAACAACTGTGCACAGTGAATGGGTAGTGCAAATTGGACTTGTCTTTCATGATAGCCAGCATTCAGTTTATGAAGCCAAGACAGGGGTATTATACTATGGAGAGAGATATAGAGAGGTTCTAATTGAGATATACTGCAGGGATATCTTATGGAGAGAGTTATTAAATCCAAAAATGTGATATATACCTAGCTGGTGAAATTAGACTTAGACTATACTACTTCAGTAGAGCAGTCTATCCTTGAACAGACTCCAGACACACACTATTACATAAGATTATAGTCTGGGGGCACATCATCATTTTGATTACTTGGAGGCTGGTGGTACCTCACTTTGTTTCTCTATGTTTCCCTCTCTCCCCTTCTTTCTTTCTATTTCTCTCTCTTCACTTTCTTTCTCCTTCTCTCCACCCGCTACTTTCTCCCTCTTTGATTCCTATATAGTCAGACAGTCGCATTTCAATCGATTTACCTAATTGAGAGCCATGAAGCACACATGTGTCAGAAAACGCACCAAAAGTGATCAATCGATTTAGTCACACATTAACTGTTAATTTTAATGTTCTTGTTAGTCGAGACAAGCCAGTTTATCATTACGGGTCATGGTTAAACTAAACAGCCACACCCACAGTCTAGTATCTGTGAGACCATCTACATCTGGAGACAGAAAGTTGGAGAGTGCGACTGTCATTCAGAAAAAGGTAATGGTGAAAGTAATGGTAAAGTACGAATATCGGTGCACTGAGACAGAAGTTATAGAACGGGGATGGGGCTAATGGTACAGTTTAGAGAGAGGGAGGGAGAGATTCGAGAGAGATAGAAAAAGACAGAGAAAAAGATTTAAACAGTGGGTAATGTGATGGCTCATTTAGCGTAACTGAAGCAGACAGTGTACTACTCCATATAACCAGACTCCCCTTCTCCTAATTATCCTACTACTATCCAGTCTCTCCTTACCAATCTCTCTCAAGTCTCTCTCTCTATGTCTCTCTCCAGTCTTCCTCCGTTTTTCTAAATACAACCCCATTTAATCTCATTCAACGATCCTACATATTGTCTTCCTTTTTCAGCGAACAGAGACGTTAGACCTTTTGGTAACCACAGAAAAACACACATGCACACGGCCGTGCATAATTTTCACTTACATCTAAAGAGACAAGACCGCACAACTTTACACACTCACCATCACGAGCCATGTGCCGCTTACCAATGACCTCCCAATAATGAGAGAGGGAGGGAGAGAGATAGAGAGACAGAGAGAGAGAAAGAGAGAGAGACAGTGGAACAGAGGGAGAGAGGGAGAGAGAGATATAGAGACATTATAACGGGTACATAATAGCGAGAAGCAGTAACAAGGGGTGGCCCGTGGCTCTATATGTTACAACCCACCCAACTAGGGCACAAAGCATCTAACATGTGCATAATATCTGCCCCTTACCCCCCTCCCATTAGTAGAGGGGGATGGAGCACCCCCCCTCTATTGTCATGGATCTGGCTTCGTCCTAACTAGCTTTGAATTAACGGACACGTCTAATGTACCAGACAAACAACGAACCTGTACATGTAGGTTACACGTTCTAAAGACCACCTCGTGATACTGGTTGACAAGTCCCAGAACCACAAAATAGGACCCAACCCAACATCACGTTTCTAATATATAATCAGGTCTTACCGGCATCCTTGACGAACAGTGTGGCAGTATTGTTTCCAGCGGCTGTGTCACTCCAGCTCCTACACTCGAACACCCCCGCATCCCTATTCTCAACCCTGGCTATCGTCAGGACACTCTTTTCCGCGTTGGTGAAGGATGAAAACCTGGGGGAGGGGTTGAGAGTTTGAAACAGTATACAATATGGGGGGAGTGGACAGTTTGAGTTAGGTGGAACAAGGAAGCCTGGCAACCGAGGGGGTTGGGGCAGCTGAAATAGTTTGTTTAGCCCTCTATTGGAATTATAGATAGTGAGGGGACTGGGGATTATAACGAAGTTGTAAAATGAGGTTCTCCGACAGAATAAATGTCGGGAAAGTTTGAGGGAGAGAGAGGGAGTATGTTCTGATAAAGTAAAATACACCACCCTTCACTAGAGAAAATATAGTGATAGGAAGGAATTAGAGAGAGAGAGAAGATGAAAAAAATGCATCAAAGCTGGTGAAAACTTTTTATCGCGGGTAATTAAAATACTGCATGCCATGAGGGGGTGTCTTTCATTTATTTTTAATTTCTCTCCCTCCCTATATTTTGTATCATTTTCTCTCATTTTTATCTGTCTCTCTCTCGTTCTTACTTTGCCCCTTCAGTATTATTATTACATCAGTATTCCAAGATTTCCTGCTGATGTCATTGTTTTATAAAATCACTCCAAATTTTTTAATGCCCCCGGAACCCTCATGAACAGTCATGACTAGATCTAGAAGCTGAGAGAGAGAGGGTGTTGGACTAAAAATGGAGCCATGTGACCCAAACATAATTTAGGGGATTGAACTGCTGGAGGTAGTTAGTGAACCAGACAAGTCACTAGAAGAAAAGTTAGGCTCCTAACTAGAAAAATATCCCTCCTTGCTCCCTCTATTTCCCTCTCTATTTCTCTCTCCCTCCTTCTCTTTTCTCTCTAGCTCACTATCAAGGTGGCTCGTTGAAAAACCCCTTTACTCACCAACTACTAGAGAAAGAGTGTGTGTGTGCGTGTGAGCTGTTCCTAATCGAATTTGAATGCTCGGTAGAACGAGAGAAAATGAGAAACTGACTGCTGAAAACATGCCAGAGAGAGAACTTATAAAACAGGGGGATATAGTTGCTCCTTGAAAATTCCAAAAGTATAAAATATATGTTTCAACGGGGTTTAGTAGTCAGTAAGCTGGTAATGCCACTCCACTCCTCCAGTCAAATTTACGTTTATAGTAATCTGTCAACGGTTTGTGGAAGTTAACCAATTCCAAATTGTCTCCATTATATTTCCCCCGGGCCCCGTCTCTATTATCGGCTCTCTCTTCCTCTTTCTCTCTAAATACTATCAGCTTCTCTCTGTCTCGATCACTGTTTTCAATGATGATGTAATGTTTTCTGTATAGTTCATACTCGTAACATGATGAACAATGAACTATAGTATGAACAAACGTTATGTTGAATTAACAACAACAATAGGCGTGTTTTTAGACAAAGGGACAGTTGTATATCTCTTTCATTATTCTATGTAACTCTCTATATCTCTCTGTCTGAACGGTCTGAAAGTTACATGACATAAAATCTCCATCGACCCCTCGGTAACCCGTCTACTACAATTTTAATATCTTAACCGAACTGTCTTAAACTTCAAACAATTCCTTGTAAAGAGCCATGATAATCTAATGAGTCCTGACAGATTTCATGGCAGGACAACAATCAACATATTATCACTTCTGGGGAAGAGATATTGAACGATAGAATGATGGGGGGCAACCGAGGGGGTTGGGGCAGCTGAAATAGTTTGTTTAGCACCTTATTGGAATGACAGATAGTGTGGGGTTTAACGAAGTTGTAAAATGAGGTTCTCCGACAGAAATTTAATGTCGGGAAAGTTTGAGGGAGAGAGAGGGAGTATGTTCTGATAAAGGAAAATACACCACCCTTCACTTGTATTGTGTAACAGCACAACCCTTCACTAGAGAAAATATAGTGATAGGAAGGAATTAGAGAGAGAGAGAAGATGAAAAAAATGCATCAAAGCTGGTGAAAACTTTTTATCGCGGGTAATTAAAATACTGCATGCCATGAGGGGGTGTCTTTCATTTATTTTCAATTTCTCTCCCTCCCTATATTTTGTATCATTCTCTCCCATTTTTTATCTGTCTCTCTCTTTTTCTCTCTCGTACTTACTTTGCCCCTTCAGTATATTATTTTTACACCAGCATTCCATGATTTCCTTATTATATCATGCTGATGTCATTGTTTTATAAAATCACTCCAAATGTTTTAATGCCACCGGAACCCTCATTCATGACTAGATGTAGAAGCTGAGAGAGAGGGGGTTGGACTAAAAAAAGGGGGCCATGTGACCCAAACATAATTTAGGGGATTGAACTGCTGCGGGGAGATAGTGAACCAGACAAGTCAGTAGAAGAAAATTTAGGCTCCTAACTAGAAAAATATCCCTCTTTGCTCCCCTCTCTTTCTCTCTTTCTCCCTTTCTCTCTCTCTCTCACTATCAAGGTGGCTCGTTGAAAAACCCCGTTACTCACCAACAACTACTAGAGAAAGAGTGTGTGTGTGTGTGCGTGTGAGCTGTTCCTAATCGAATTTGAATGCTCGGTAGAACGAGAGAAAATGAGAAACTGACTGCTGAAAACATGCCAGAGAAAATATAAAACAGGGGGATATATAGTTGCTCCTTGAAAATTCCAAAAGTATAAAATATATGTTGAGTAGTCAGTAAGTTGGTAATGCCACTCCAGTCAAATGTACGTTTATGGTAATCTGTCAACGGTTTGTGGAAGTTAACCAATTCCAAATTGTCTCCCTTATATTTCCCCCGTCTCTATTATCGGCTCTCTCTTCCTCTATCTCTCTAAATACTATCAGCTTCTCTCTGTCTCTATCACTGTTTTCAATGATGATGTAATGTTTTCTGTATAGTTCATACTCGTAACATGATGAACAATGAACTATAGTAAAACAAACGTTATGTTGAATTAACAACAACAATAGGCGTGTTTTTAGACACATGTTGTATATCTCTTTCTATTATTCTATCATTGAGAGATATAGAGAGACAGACTTGCCAGACTTTCAAACATGACATAAAATCTCCATCGACCCCTCGGTAACCCGTCTACTACAATTTTAATATCTTAACCGAACTGTCTTAAACTTCAAACAATTCCTTGTAAAGAGGGTACTATTAGATTACTCAGGACTGTCTAAAGTACCGTCCTGTTGTTAGTACATATTATCACTTCTGGGGAAGAGATATTGAACGATAGAATGATTCAACAATCTTGGTCAGAATGTCAGCTGGGAAGAACTAAAAAGTAAAAGGAACTGAGATTATATTTACCGGGTGTTAGAGTAGGATTGATCACTATTAGCAATCTCAAGCCCATCTTTCAACCACATGTAATTGGAGTTCAACTGATCGGCACTGCACTGTATCTCCTTAGTGGTACCCTGAACGGACTCTGTCTTCTTAGGCATAACCATCACCGCCATTCGTGCTGAAAAGTTGTGTGTTAGAAATTTAACACTGGACCATCCGATTTGAAAATGATAAATGTGTTAGAAACAGATTAATATGTTAGTAAAGGGATGCAATTCAGTTAGAAAATGCTCTGACAGACAGTGAAAATTAGTTTCAAAGAATTGTGTGACAGTGAAATTTGGGTGGGGCATATAATTTGTGTGATTTTGAGGTGCCATTCTCTGAATTTGTGCTGGAAAATGGGGTAATTTTGGAGTAATTCTAGTGTTCGATCTTTTATATTTCTCTCTCTCACTCTCTCTCCCTCTTTCTCTCTCTCTCTCTCATTTCTCTCGTCGGTGAATTTCCGCTGGGTGCTGCATGAGTAGTGTAATGGGGGCATTGTGTATAGGTGCAGGCGGAAATTAAGAGATGGGTAGCGGTGGGACGTGGGTGAGAGAGAGAGAGATCAGAGAGAGAGGGAGAAAGAGAGAGAGAGAGAGAGAGAGAGAGAGAGAGAG
>AVPN01001587.1:9633-20620 GCA_000695325.1 Pleurobrachia bachei | reverse complement strand
CATGAATGGACAAATTTAGATTTTCCCATTACAAATAACTCGAGTTCCTCAAATTAAATGGTTTTACAGTATAATCTTAGCTCATGATTGAAAATTCCCTGATTTCCAAGTATTCGGATTACAATAGCCACAGCCACTCACAACACTCATGCAATTTCTCACTCCCTCTATCTTTTTCTCTCCCCTCTCTCGTCAGAGGGAGTGTTAGGAAGAGTGAGGGACTGATAAATTCAAAGTTGGTCCTTGTGCTGGAAACCGTTTTATCCTGCAGTTTCCCTCTCCCTACCCCTTCTCCCAACCCCACTCTCCCTCACACCTCTATCTCACACAGGAAACAGTTTGATCCTTGTGGCTCTCTTCACAGACCGTCAACTCCAGAGCCGGAGTAACAAGTTCATTAAGAACCTCGCTTTCGCTGACTTTCTAGTGGGAGCATGGACCATGAGTGTAACGTTTGCCTCTATGCTTCACGGACAATGGGTAAGTTTCCTTCTTTTCCTGCCAGTCGCCAGACCAATGCTCTGACCATAGTTCTCGCACTCCTCATTTGAGAAAAATGAGAATAGGGTCAGGCCAAGCTCTGACTATTCTTTTCTTATTGGTGATTGGTGTCTCGCAACTTTTTTCCGAATCTTTTCCGCGACAACATTTCGCTTGATCCATATGGTCAGTGATTTGTTTGAGCAAGGAAGTTGAAATTGAGACAAAGATTGTCAAATTATATTTTAGTACCGGGGGATTGTAATTTTGACACATTGATCGTGATTCTAATTAGTTACTGCTGTCAAAATTCAGCTGTCAAAATTCCTATAAACTTGACTTAAGTGGGCCCGGGGATTCAAGGAATTGCTTCCTATAGGAACAATTCTTCCTAAAATATTAAAATAATTTAACAAAGAACTATCATGTCGGTGAAAGGTTTCTCAGCCCCGAGTGCCTCCTTGGGGGATCTGTCAGGAAAAAGGAAAATGTTATTCCCCGAAAATATTTGTAGTTAAATATTAGCGTCTTGTGACAAGAAACCAAGGGCCGACGGACGATCTGGCCATCTGCAGGAAGATTTATACAACAGTTATGCGTCCTAAGATCTGACAGTTCTTTGAAAGAAACGTTGAGCATTTATAGCGGTCCTACTATAGGACAACTAAATACTCAGCAAAGAGTTAAAGACGCCAGCTAGGACTCCTAGCCGGCGTCTTTAACTCCTTGCAAAAATTCTACTTCTAGGAAATTGATAAACAGGGGTGACTTCGCAACCAAGGGATAATCATGTGATCCGGGGTGTGAGATTTTGAGAACAATCTGCAGAGTAGTCAATAACTACTCTGCAGATTGTTCTCAAATATAGTCATTCAATGAATCATTGCAGGAAATCCTCCAAAAAATTCTCCCCTCTCTCTCTCTCTCTCCACATCTCTCTTGGCGTTCTCTCCTCATTACTTCATATACTTAACTACGTAGAGTTCTCTAACACATTTTAACGTTGGGGAAACTGCAGAACTGCTTTGGTAACGAAGTTACCCCTCTGTTGAGGGCATTGCAAAAGTAAGGCACGTCTTAGCGTGCCCGCAATGTTGGGGAAACTGCAGAACTGCTTATTCTATTTTTAGAAGGACAATCACATCCCCCAAATAAATGCATCTTCCCTCCAATATAATGATATATTGATATCAACTACTTTAATTACTGCTTCTAACCCCCGATATCTCCCTCCGCAGATATTTGATTTTGCGGGTGACGAATCTCTACTCTACCGGATAACTTGTAATTTCAGTGATTTCGATCTTTCTTGAAAAGATTACGTAATTTCTCCACCTCTCCCTCTGTTTACATGGGGCGCATGAATGGACAAATTTAGATTTTCCCATTACAAATAACTCGAGTTCCTCAAATTAAATGGTTTTACAGTATAATCTTAGCTCATGATTGAAAATTCCCTGATTTCCAAGTATTCGGATTACAATAGCCACAGCCACTCACAACACTCATGCAATTTCTCACTCCCTCTATCTTTTTCTCTCCCCTCTCTCCAGTCTCCCTCACAATCCTTCTCACTCCCTGACTATTTAAGTTTCAACCAATATGTGCTGGAAACCGTTTTATCCTGCAGTTTCCCTCTCCCTACCCCTTCTCCCAACCCCACTCTCCCTCACACCTCTATCTCACACAGGAAACAGTTTGATCCTTGTGGCTCTCTTTACAGACCGTCAACTCCAGAGCCGGAGTAACAAGTTCATTAAGAACCTCGCTTTCGCTGATTTCCTAGTGGGAGCATGGACCATGAGTGTAACGTTTGCCTCTATGCTTCACGGACAATGGGTAAGTTTCCTTCTTTTCCTGCCAGTCGCCAGACCAATGCTCTGACCATAGTTCTCGCACTCCTCATTTGAGAAAAATGAGAATAGGGTCAGGCCAAGCTCTGACTATTCTTTTCTTATTGGTGATTGGTGTCTCGCAACTTTTTTCCGAATCTTTTCCGCGACAACATTTCGCTTGATCCATATGGTCAGTGATTTGTTTGAGCAAGGAAGTTGAAATTGAGACAAAGATTGTCAAATTATATTTTAGTACCGGGGGATTGTAATTTTGACACATTGATCGTGATTCTAATTAGTTACTGCTGTCAAAATTCAGCTGTCAAAATTCCTATAAACTTGACTTAAGTGGGCCCGGGGATTCAAGGAATTGCTTCCTATAGGAACAATTCTTCCTAAAATATTAAAATAATTTAACAAAGAACTATCATGTCGGTGAAAGGTTTCTCAGCCCCGAGTGCCTCCTTGGGGGATCTGTCAGGAAAAAGGAAAATGTTATTCCCCGAAAATATTTGTAGTTAAATATTAGCGTCTTGTGACAAGAAACCAAGGGCCGACGGACGATCTGGCCATCTGCAGGAAGATTTATACAACAGTTATGCGTCCTAAGATCTGACAGTTCTTTGAAAGAAACGTTGAGCATTTATAGCGGTCCTACTATAGGACAACTAAATACTCAGCAAAGAGTTAAAGACGCCAGCTAGGACTCCTAGCCGGCGTCTTTAACTCCTTGCAAAAATTCTACTTCTAGGAAATTGATAAACAGGGGTGACTTCGCAACCAAGGGATAATCATGTGATCCGGGGTGTGAGATTTTGAGAACAATCTGCAGAGTAGTCAATAACTACTCTGCAGATTGTTCTCAAATATAGTCATTCAATGAATCATTGCAGGAAATCCTCCAAAAAATTCTCCCCTCTCTCTCTCTCTCTCCACATCTCTCTTGGCGTTCTCTCCTCATTACTTCATATACTTAACTACGTAGAGTTCTCTAACACATTTTAACGTTGGGGAAACTGCAGAACTGCTTTGGTAACGAAGTTACCCCTCTGTTGAGGGCATTGCAAAAGTAAGGCACGTCTTAGCGTGCCCGCAATGTTGGGGAAACTGCAGAACTGCTTATTCTATTTTTAGAAGGACAATCACATCCCCCAAATAAATGCATCTTCCCTCCAATATAATGATATATTGATATCAACTACTTTAATTACTGCTTCTAACCCCCGATATCTCCCTCCGCAGATATTTGATTTTGCGGGTGACGAATCTCTACTCTACCGGATAACTTGTAATTTCAGTGCCTTCCTCGACAACGCCCTTCTCACTGCCCGAATGTGGACGCTAGCCTTCTCAAGTGTCGATCGATATATTCTTATCTGCCACTCGGTAAGAGGCAGGAATCAGGAAATACTGGTCTCTTATTGGCTGATAACCAGTCACGTAACCTAAATAACGAGTTCTGATTGGTTGTTAAATTGTGTTGGTCGGTTCCTGACCTCCAGAATTCCCTCCAGAATTATAACGGTATTACGGTATCTCATCAGCTGTTATCGTTTAGCTACCTAATCGGTAATCCTTTCCCTCCAGAATCTCCTAACCATGATGGTTATAGATCTAAAACCACTGGTTTTATATTTAATTCTGAAGGGAAAAGATTAGGTAGCTAAACGATAACAGGATGAGATACCGTAATCTGTTATATAAAGTGAGTTGTTGGCTAAAAAGAAACTCTAAAAGTAGCCACTTTGTATTTTCTAAAAGTAGAATCTTGTATTGTCTAAAAATAGCTGCACCTTGTATCATCTAGTGTGGTGCTATAAATATATTTTAAGAAGCTTATTAAATATATACTTATAGCACCACTTCTAGAACTAGAAGCTGCAGCTTGGGCTTTAGTTAGTTTTTTTAAACCTTCGTGGGCTGGCACGAATACCCAAAAGACAAGAGTTATTAAACACGATGCGATAAAATCTTCCCTGGATAATCTTTCCCCTGATCACCCCCTTCCTCTCTCTTCCCCTACCCACAATATCATTCCATCCAGGCAAGATATCCAGATGTTATGTCCCGGAATCGAGTCAAGATTATCCTAGTTGTGATTTGGCTACTGGCAGTGGGTGTAGCCTCTCCGCCTCTTTTTGGTTGGGACACCTTTGTTTATAGTGAATCTTCATTCAACTGCGGAATCAAGGTAATTGTGATCTAGTTATGGGGTCAATTCGTAGTTGTCAGGTCAATGCCTCGACCGCGGTTCAAAGAATCGGGTGAGGCCAATTCGCTGACAGACTTCATTCCCCTATACTAACCATCTACCCCCCCTCTCTCTCAGGGTACAGCAGAGTGGGATTTGGATCGATGGTACTTCCTCTATTTCTTCGTGTCAGCTTGCCCCCTACCTGTACTGTTAATTGTTGGTTGCTACTATCAAATATTCAGGTATTATAGGACACTGCGATGTAACAATAATTCATATATAGCTGTTCGTTATATCCGTTATATATCTTATTTAATATAGTGGAGATTTTTGGTTAAGGGATCACGATATTGAATTGAGAATTCTGAAGGGTCTGAACCCCAAAATAAACCAATTGTTAGCACAGTCATTGCATAATTATATACCGGGCTAAACTACCTGGTTCAGGGGACCTAGCTACATATGTCAGCTCAGTCTAGCCGGTATATGACAGGACCTCTAGGAATTAAATATTAAATACCAAACCATCATATAAATAGTTCGTAAAACAATTAATAGCTTCAAGGGAAGATCGTTCCGTAAAATTTATTATTTGGGTGACAGCTTGTCGAAGTTTTGTAGGAGCTATTTTAAAACTAAATTTGTTTCTATTTTCGACATCTCATTTGCTGTCACCCTGCACATCATGGTCTTTATAGTTAAGTGTTTAGACGACGTTCTAAGTATAACTTATCATGGATCATGGAGGGGATCTTGTGGATGATGTGTGTGCTAAAATGAGCGGCTAAAACAAAAATAAAAAGGACTCGATCCAATCGCCTTGTTCAAAGCTTTCTCTGTCGGCACACAGATTATGAAGAAACCCTCAAAACCTGTATTTCCTGTTTTCAGTATAACGCTGGCAAGTACCACTGCGATTGTGATGCAGAATCAGGCTGCTAGCAGGGAGCTAACGACACTATCTGAACCAGCAAACACCGTCAATAAGAGCCCAGGTAGTTGTGAAGGAGCTCCAACTTATGTTACTATGGTAACCACAATTCTAGGTTACCATGGTAACCAAAATTCCGTTACCATGGTAACCACGTGTGACTAGTTTTGTAATGGTTGTTTACTTGTTTCGGTCGGTTCCTGGTAACCGCATCTTTCCACTGTATAATTCTCTCCCGTAACACCGGCCCCTTCTTCCTGTCAGAAAAACCGACAATGCAGATGCTGGGTCGCAGGGCTAGTGCCATGATTAATACACCCAGCCACAAGAGTCAAAAGAGGGTCTGGATGATGTTGAGGGTGACAATGTCCATCTTTCTTATTGTCACCGCTTCAGTGATCTCTGTGATGCCAATACTCATCATGGGTAAGAGTTTATTAAAAGATAATAATTAGTGCTGCTTGTACATGTTGATCGTATCTGAACTCTTTATAGTTCCCTTTAGCCCCCCCCCCCTTAGGTCTCGTGTGTGTTCCCACCTATAAATAGAAGAATAAGATGAGAGTGTGAGTTATAAACAGGCAGGACTGTAAGTGTGAGAGTTGGTCAGTGCGACGCCCGCTGCATGAGGGAGTGATCCTGTATTATATTCCTTCATTCCTGCAGCAGTCTGAATTTGTGACATGTACAGTAGTTATAAGTGGTTACATATGGTGGTTACATATGGGTGGCTACACCAATAACCCTTCAACTTGAAGCTTCATTTGTCTCTGATCTCAGCAAAACACAATTTTACACGTTGAGAAAAGCATAATATTTGACTAATATATGACACGCATAACTCCATAAATGGTAACAAAATGCAATCGAATGAATAACCATCAAAGGTGTGGTGATTGACACCTACTGCAGCTGACATAAATCCTGCGTCACGATCTACGTGGGCCTACAATATAATAAACTAGAAATAGTTGAAATTCCAAATCTCACGCCGCAGTAACTTATAAAATGGTGGGAAGTCAGGTACGATCTCCGTAACTAATTCGGGGAAGTACTAAACTCTTTATTTCTGCCATTGTTCGGGGAAGTGAACTTTCGTTATTTCTGTCTATGTTCAGGGAAGGGTTCTTGGTATTTCAGGGAAGTGTTTCCGGTATTTCTCTATCACTTGGCCAGCTGGAACACTCATGACTATCGTAGACACTGCCTGTAAAAGTATGAACGGGGATTGGGAAGACATGCGGAAGTTGAAATCTCAACGGTGTGGTTGAGCAACTCAAAAATTTAGTTGTCAAGTAAGAGCTGGGCCATTAAAAGATCAACATACTTTAGGATCGTAACTGACGTGGGTGATTACTATGGTAACATACCATTACTGGGTGGTTACTATAATACCCAATAAGATGTTGGCCTTCATCATGGCATAACTGCACTCAGCAGTTATACCATGATGGTAGTACATAGTCACCTAGTGGTAGACATATTTTCTTATTTTCTGTGGATGGCAAAAATGAGTCGTCCTCTGAAAATCCGAACATATATATATTAGTAATACATAACAGGTAAACTAGCCGCACCTTTACTTACTACTCCACATATTATATTCTTGTTCGATAGTTAGCTGAGAAAATGTCGAAATTTGAACTCACCTAAAAGTCTTGTGAATTTTCGAGGGAACTTTTGTGGATCACATACGATACTAAGCTATTTCAAAAGTTTGCTGGATACTTAATCCACGTACTGCATGGCGCCATTGCACTGCAAAACTTTTGAGGAAGTTCGTAGGAATGAAGGAAGAATATACATATATGCTCAAATCATCAAACCGATATATTGTCTAGACTATTCTTTATTTAATAATCATTATCGGTTGCAAATTCGCATACAGTCAGGCCCCTATTTAGCGACCCCGATGAAACAAAAAGGGCTAGGGGGAAGTCCAAAGGGGCTTGAAAAATATATCATAAAAGTCTTACCTCACAATAAAGTATTTTCTTGGACTTGTTGAATATTCTTTGGCGAACCTCGAGACACCTACAAATGGTTTTATAATTTAGATTTGTCTTACAAGCCCTTTCAGTGGAGTAGAATTGAAAATTCTTCTTGCTCGCTCTAGCAAGATAACTGACCGAGATTTATCGTCAACCCCAACAACAAATTCTGTCTCAATTAGAAACGGTTCGAAGAGTTTAGGTTTTCTTTTGGTCTTCCACGTCACCGTCGATTTCCCTACTACCCAGCAACTGGTCCCTATAATAATTTTGAGTTTTGTTAAGTTCATGCATAGCTGTACCAAAATTGATTGATCATTGGATCAATTTAAATTTCAATTGGAGATCTTTGTATCATGTCTCTCACCTAATTGCCAGCACGGTAGAATGAGCCATGTTGCGTAGAGGAAGCGGTTCCTCGCTAGTTCTAATTGTAGTGCTACCCCACTGAGTGATAGATCTAGTGTGACATCACACGGCCAAACACTGTGGAAATATGGCAGCTTCAGTTAGGGTTACTCACAGGAACCGACCGAATCAGGAAATATACTGCACTGGTGCCTGATTGGCTGATAACCAGTCACGTGACCTGAATAACGAGTTCTGATTGGTAATGGTTGCTTACTGATTACCTACAACTATGGCTAATGCAACTATGGCTAAAAGAATCTATTAGCCATAGATGTATGCAACTATGGCTAAAAGAATCTTTTAGCCATAGATGCATACAACTATGGCTAAAAGAAATGTGATCTGATTAGGTTCTATTAGCCATAGCTAATGAGCCTTAGAGGGGTTTGAGAGGGGCATGAGAGGGGCATGAGAGGGGCATGAGAGGGGCATGAGAGGGGCATGAGAGGGGCATGAGAGGGGCATGAGAGGGGCATGAGAGGGGCATGAGAGGGGCATGAGAGGGGCATGAGAGGGGCATGAGAGGGGCATGAGAGGGGCATGAGAGGGGCATGAGAGGGGCATGAGAGGGGCATGAGAGGGGCATGAGAGGGGCATGAGAGGGGCATGAGAGGGGCATGAGAGGGGCATGAGAGGGGCATGAGAGGGGCATGAGAGGGGCATGAGAGGGGCATGAGAGGGGCATGAGAGGGGCATGAGAGGGGCATGAGAGGGGCATGAGAGGGGCATGAGAGGGGCATGAGAGGGGCATGAGAGGGGCATGAGAGGGGCATGAGAGGGGCATGAGAGGGGCATGAGAGGGGCATGAGAGGGGCATGAGAGGGGCATGAGAGGGGCATGAGAGGGGCATGAGAGGGGCATGAGAGGGGCATGAGAGGGGCATGAGAGGGGCATGAGAGGGGCATGAGAGGGGCATGAGAGGGGCATGAGAGGGGCATGAGAGGGGCATGAGAGGGGCATGAGAGGGGCATGAGAGGGGCATGAGAGGGGCATGAGAGGGGCATGAGAGGGGCATGAGAGGGGCATGAGAGGGGCATGAGAGGGGCATGAGAGGGGCATGAGAGGGGCATGAGAGGGGCATGAGAGGGGCATGAGAGGGGCATGAGAGGGGCATGAGAGGGGCATGAGAGGGGCATGAGAGGGGCATGAGAGGGGCATGAGAGGGGCATGAGAGGGGCATGAGAGGGGCATGAGAGGGGCATGAGAGGGGCATGAGAGGGGCATGAGAGGGGCATGAGAGGGGCATGAGAGGGGCATGAGAGGGGCATGAGAGGGGCATGAGAGGGGCATGAGAGGGGCATGAGAGGGGCATGAGAGGGGCATGAGAGGGGCATGAGAGGGGCATGAGAGGGGCATGAGAGGGGCATGAGAGGGGCATGAGAGGGGCATGAGAGGGGCATGAGAGGGGCATGAGAGGGGCATGAGAGGGGCATGAGAGGGGCATGAGAGGGGCATGAGAGGGGCATGAGAGGGGCATGAGAGGGGCATGAGAGGGGCATGAGAGGGGCATGAGAGGGGCATGAGAGGGGCATGAGAGGGGCATGAGAGGGGCATGAGAGGGGCATGAGAGGGGCATGAGAGGGGCATGAGAGGGGCATGAGAGGGGCATGAGAGGGGCATGAGAGGGGCATGAGAGGGGCATGAGAGGGGCTTACTCAACAATATCTGTATTTCTTACTCAACAATATCTGTATTTCTTACCCAACAATATCTGTATTTCTTACTCAACAATATCTGTCTTTCTTACTCAAAAATATCTGTCTTTCTTACTCAACAATATCTGTATTTCTTACTCAACAATATCTGTCTTTCTTACTCAACAATATCTGTCTTTCTTACTCAACAATATTTGTCAGTTTGTGAAACACTCTTATGATAAGGTGATGACTTGTCACATGACCATGGTCTGATTTCTTATCGGACCATTTGCGATTTTTTAAAGAGCATTTAGCAAAGAAATATATACCACAAGAATATCATCTTGAACTCTGTACCAAAAAAATACGAAAATGAGGGTGACTAAAGTCGACGGCAATCACAGTTGGCGTAGATCAGAGATGACACAATTTCAGCACTGTAGAGCTCTCGAATTTTCGCGCCCTCCGTCAAGTCGAGATTGGGATCTAATTGGGTACACTCGCACATCCCCGCTCCCCTACCCCTGTGATCCGCTGACTGGGCCCTATATTATCCTTGAAGTTGGTTCGGCCTGATCTTGAGAAGGATTCTTTTTGGATTCAATCATTATGACGAATTATTATATTGATATGATCCTTTATAATTCACTCATTTAATTTGTAAATCTCTTTTACAATCACCAGTCACCTCCCTTCTCTCCATTTCACTTTCTCCTCTCTCTCTCTCTCCCTCCCTTTTCTCCCTTTCTCTCTGTCTCTCTCTAGTCTGCCATGAACTCTAGGTCTTGCAGTTCGAGGAGATAAATGAACACAAGCTAGTTTACCAGGAACTTTAGATCTCGATTTTGAATATTATAAGGGCAGGGGATGAACATTCCAGGAACTCGACTAGGTCTTGCAGTTGGGGGAAGGAGAAATGAACACAAGCTAGTTTTGTATGAACTCTAGGTCTTGCAATTTGAAGAGGGAAATGAACAGAAGCTAGTTTTGCATAAACTCTAGGTCTTGAAATTGAAGTAAAGAAATGAACACAAGCTAATTTGCTAGGAACTAGGTCTTGCAGTTGGCTGGGGGCTAATCATGGTGACAAATGGGGTATTGGGGGAGGGAGAAACGAGCACACGATAGTTTGCAATGAACTTTAGGTCTTTCAGTTGGGGAGGGGGAGAAAATTATTATTATTATTACGTTTCCTTCGGGTCGGAGGTGCCTGAGCTGCCGGTACCTAGAAGTCCTAATCTCGCCAATTACACATTTAATAGTTGATGGTAGTATATGGACAACTGAGACAATGATTTTATTACAGGAAATAAATCACACGACGGTTTCGTCGAACATCGACATCATCAGGCTCAAATTAATTTGTTTAAAGTAGTGTTGAAAAGTTTGAACACATTGTGTTCCAGTACAGTAGCACTAAATTATGTGCTGCATTGTGCGGCTCACATTTCAAACTTTTCAACACTACTTTAAACAAATTAATTTGAGCCTGATGATGTCGATGTTCG
>AVPN01001585.1:9472-20818 GCA_000695325.1 Pleurobrachia bachei | reverse complement strand
TATTCCCAACACACACAAGCTTATATAACGCTTGTGACTTGCTTTGTGTATAAGGGAGTTGCACACACACATACACACTTATTGTTATACGTCAGCCAAAACTGAGTTCCACAGAGCTCTGGGGGAATTAACGAAGTGTGACACACGTGCTAGATATCTGATAAAGTATATTGAATAGTTCAATATCAAGAAATATTTATATGCATTCATGCATTGACATAGCACTAGCAGCTTGTTTGACTTCAAGTATTCGACTAGTCGAATACTTGAAGACAAACAACTTAAATTAGGGAGATGCATCAAGCAATCAAATCATTCAAACTAAAAGAGTAAAAGATATGTCAATTATCTTATATTAACAAGGGGGTCACAAAAAGTTCAAATTCAGACAACGTATACGAACAAACTAGCAAACAATGGACAACGATCTCAACGACTTAGAATCAAATTAATCAGCTATCTTTCTGAGAAGGTAAAAGTTGCGTTTTCAAAGAGATTGCAACGCCGGGTGGTCGTTCTTAACTTCCCACGCGGTATGTTAAGTATGTTAATTAATATGTTAATGGTATTGTTTTTCCCAAACAAAAACTAATTCTGAAAAACATACGTTGGAATTTTGTGAATCTCGATCTGGTCACATAGCATAAGATATGTCATGGGATATACTTAGACTATCAACATAGCTGCTTTAAAAAGTTTTAAAAGTCGATTAAGTGGTACTAAACCAATGTTCATTGACAAAGGCATTCAAGAACACTATAGGTTATATAGGTGTTTCACGTCATGATTATCATGATTGTTTGTCAGCTGACCCCCGATAGGATCAACCTGTCAGCTTCAACCGGATCACACCTGTCAAACTAGATCATTGGTCATGCGGTCTGACTAAGACTCTGATCAGCAAAGCAATAATTGTGTTGGTTTACCTCAGAACTCAGCACATTATTTACAGTTACATACTATAATGGTAAGTGCAGTATATCAATGCAGTAGTCAAAACATATTGTTACCAATTATAACCATTATCAATAATAATATTTAAACACTCACCCATAGTTAAGTTTGAGGTTGTATAAGCTGCCATCCAGGAATGAAAGTGAGTCCATAACGTGTGCTGCAGGACGCGGACGAAGTCGTGATGTTGGGATTCTTGAAGCCACGGTTCAAACTAAAACACTTTCGGGGGACTTCAAGAGAGGAAACAATATGGGGAACTTGAAAATATGAAACAAATATTGTGTTTCAGAACTTCTGATAAGAAAACAAATCAACTTATGATGTCATAGGTTCAATAAATATACTGTTCAAGATGATGACGTGTTAAGGTGTGAGTGATGACGTAGTAACTAGAGGCGGCCAGCAGGTATACTAATACGATGATCGAATGACGAAACACTATAGTGGTTCTTCTTCTCACGGCGATCAGTTAATGATTTATATAGGAGAAAATAAACAAAAATGATTACTTTTGTATTACTCAATATATACTGAAGCTATACATCGTCTGCTAAGTGAGTAGATTGTGCAAAAGGGTGGAGAAAGCTGCATGGCAAAAGGGTGGAGAAAGGTATATCGATCATTCTAACAGCTGAAAATAATGCTTGTCAAAGAAATTAATGTGCTGTTTTAAAGAGTGGTGCACCGAGTTTTCGTACACGAAAAACTATGGAGTACATCAGTAGCACCATTACGAGTGGGCCAACAATGAATGCATTAAGTAGTAACACGCCATTCGACACGTATTATATAAGGTGGGGTGCTGTTGTATGGTCTGATGTGCAGGAACTATGGTATTAGGCATTCAGAAGAACATTTGGTTTTTGCGTTTAAAAAAGCTAGAATATCTAAAATGGAAAGTCCCGAAACTTCTATTATATAACGGCAACAAAACTGGTACGTGTGCCCAGCTACTTCCGAGGTAGTAGTACAGTACTTGCAGGCCAGAGAGCGGAACTGGCTGTGCAGCACTACTGCAGAATGAAGCCAGGCAAACACATTCTAAACTTTCCAAGCAATTGGAAATATAATATGGTTTATGCGGGGGTATGAGGCCATGAGGGGCAGGAAAGTGTCGTGTTTTGCACGTGATGTACGTGCGTATGGACGCGATGGTACTATAATTGGTAGTAGAAGTAGAATTACCTCGTCCATATTCTACTAGAATGGACGAGGTTTAAGTCGAGTTGCTGAGTAATCTTTAGATAGATGGGTGCTGTGGGAGCTTGGTTAATCAAGAGTTAGTCAGGACCGGGATTAAATTAAACCACAGCTTGCATCTGACCTGTTTAATCTACGAATTGGACAAAACACAGTTCAATCCGCATCTCCCCGGAATTAATACAACTAAGATTATGTATAATTGATTCGGAGATCGCCAGGAGAAAGTTTGACACGTAAAGTACGTGACGTACTATATCTGTATACCATTTCTTTGTAGGAGTAATTTGGTGAGTTGTCCCACAAAATGACGTCAATACAATCAGCTAGTGACGAGCTCAACATGTCGTTGATCCCCGCCCTGGTCGCAACAACCGTCATAACCGTCATAATCATAAACCATGCCATGTGGTAATAAGGCTACGGATTTGCCTCCCTGTCGTTCCCAGGCTGATCTAAACTCTATCATAGATAGAAAGGGCCTATAGTCAGCCATCGTCAGATAATACAAGATCAACTCTGTGCACGAATAGACGAGTGAGGCCTTTATTGAAGACATGTACTATAAAGTAATATTAACATTTTTATGTTCTATAAGGTAGCACACACGCTGTCAGACAGCCCACAAAGCTGTCACTGCAACCCTTCACATCCCTTCTGAACAAGCTAGCTATACTATATGAAGAGGCAGGCTGGCATGATACTAGATGTAACTAGGCGGCGTCTGTCCAAAGAAGATAACCTCTAACTACCTTGTACCACTTGCATAATTAATGAACCTTATTTGCGGGGCATGCACAAAGAATAGTATACACACAGTAAGAAGTAATACTGGGATCTTGCAGTCTGTGTTGCTAGTGCCACATCTCTTAAAGTCCCAGTCGAAATTCATAATGATTCACGGAATCACAAGGTTTTTATACCAGTTATCGAAAAACAGAAAACATGACTTACGTGTTTGTTAGACGGCGACCACATGAGTGGTTGGAAGGGTTGAGGGGGTCGGGTGCTGATGGGGCACTGTTGAATACATCATCTGGGGTCGCCTGGCCGGGTGCACCCACAACGTAGATTTGGGGCCGATACTTGGGCATGTTATAACAGCTGTTGTCTTTATCTTCTGCCAACTTGATTATAAAGATAGAAAGCGAATTTATATGTGGTTGGATAGTTAAAGTAAATGAAATGGCAGAAATATAGATCAACAGTAGTAAAATGCTGAAGGCAACAGAAATGAATGGGACACGTAGATGGCATATTTCGAAATTGTCCATCGAAATGTCTCGGTATATTCTAACGACTATTATAGACTCGGTGTTCGACACAATTAACTCTAATTTAGAAGCTGATATCGAATGAGAAAATAGCATTTTCTCAATGGAACAATTCCAATGACGACAGACATGGAAGTTGCAACATTACAGACCATTCTATCTCTCTTTCTATCTCTCTCGCTCTTCTCTCTCTCTCTCTCTCTCTCTCTCTCTCTCTCTCTCTCTCTCTCTCTCTCTCTCTCTCTCTCTCTCTTCCTCTGTAAGCAGATGTTTGGCATCATGGAATACTGGGCGAGGAGGGGTGGACCCATAAAGGGCACTGGGCGAGACTTCACCCACCCATGGCGATGTAAACACGATCAACTCTTTATGTGTGACATGTATGGGTGTGTATGTGATGAGGTGTGATTCTAAACAATGAGAGCTATTAGAAGATTTAGAAGTTTGTTATTCTTGTCGAACATACCCCAGTAGTACCAATCAAACCTCTTTTGGTGAATAACATCGGTAGTGATCACTGATTAGTCTACCCCCTTCTATCTCTAGCTAGAACTTAGTACGTTACTGAATAATGACAGCTGTACACAGCTGTTATTTGGCTGAGATCCAGTGTGCCTAGGTTAACCAACTAACCCGTGTGGGTATTTGGGAACTATCTGTGTACCCAACCAACAAAGATGTAGAAAATGAAGGAAACTAAAACATTTGAGAAAATCATGGGGATCTATCAATTGAGTAGTGTTTTTCTACATACATCCTTTTCATATTCAGAGACTCTCAGACTTTATCCATTGCATATGCCATTTACTATAGTACTATTCTAAATCAAACTTAATGCATATCTTATGTGATGCCAATGGCCAATGGGGTAGTCTATCGCTATATGACCTTGACAACTCTAGTTTTGACACTTCTCAATATCTCCTTTATTACGTTTTCTCTATTGATGAAACTATAGGCGTATGAACTATAGATAGCGAGGTATTATTAGACAAAAGACATATTACATCTCTTTCAAGGTCAGATTTAACGATTCGCAAAATATAGCTAAGACAATGAATTATTAAATGGGCGGTGAGGGGCGGTTTCAAGAACAGAATTTATCCATTACAATGCGTTTAGAATGTGGTCAAATGCACCAATCAGTCATAACTAAACATATAGATGTTTAGACAGAATCTGTCTATCTTTGTCCCCCTCACTCTAATTTTCTCTGGCGAACCAGCTGATGAAAATACCGCAGTTTATTTAGACCTTTAAAAGTGCTTTCTTCCATTCCTTCTTTCATCTCAGCAACGTTCCCCCTTCTCTCTCATCCCTACCTCTCTAGGCCTCTCCACCCTGGCCCTCCCCAACTCAACATGTTACCTGACAAGAGTGCTGCTAAACCAGGATGCCTTCGTGTCCTTCAGCTTGATCGTTGTTCGTGACATCCGAGACTCTGGAACTGGACTGGTAAACTGTAAACCAATAGAGTCGTCAGATATCAATGACCACTGCTGCTTTAGAATATCCGATTGTTTGCGGAGGCGAAAAGAGGAGCTCGTCGGTTGTTTGCGGAGGCAAAAAGAGGAGCTATAGTGTTTGTGATACAGCGAAGCTCAAACAGTTGACACTAGAAAGGGGGCAAGTGCTCTTATTCCAAGGCAAAGTCCATTAATGTACACAGCTGCACCGGGCCAGAGAGTATAGTAAAGTTACACTTAGCAAAGGGATGTGGGAATATAAAGAGGAAAGAGAGAGGGGCATAGAGAGAGATACAGGCAGAGAACGAGAGAGGGATGAAAGAGTCTAAGCGAGGAATTTTTTTAGAGTTCAAGGACGAAAGTTTAGGAAACGCTTTTCAAAGTTGTCAACCATAACAACTTACCAAATTTGGACAGCAGTAAAAGTTAGCTCGACAACAAGAAACTAATATATAAATAGCAGTAAGCAAAAATATTTAAGTCCTTCGATAGAGAGAGTAGGAAAGATGAATTGGCGAGATAGGGATTAAACTAGAGAAGGAGAGATAGGGGTTAAAATAGAGAAGGAGAGACAGGGGCTAAATAGAGAAGGATCGACAGGGGCTAAATAGAGAGATAGGGAAAGTTAAGACCACCCACAGAGTCGTATCGAGTATGATCCAGCAACTGCAAGACTCGAGTTCTAATAAAGAGACTGAAACTAAAAAAAAGTGTCACAATATAAAACCACCACGTCACGTTGAGACTGAGAAAAACAAAGTTCAAGGATCCAATTCCATGGGATATCGATAGGAGACTCATCACGATCATCATTCCTTGAATCTACTCCTCGCTATAATTGGATTTCGAGAGAGGGAGGGAGGCTAGGAGGAATCGAATATGTTACGGACGGGGAAGTTGTTACGTAGTAGTCGTAGAAGTTTAACTAATAACTATTCCTACTTCTAGTTATCTGGTTATACAATCAAAAAAAATTTCAGTTTTCTGCTTTAGAAATGCATTTGGGCATACATGTGTGAAAATTTACCTAACTATTTCTCCTACTCTACTTCAACCCCCATTTTATAAAACTAACGAATAGCTAAAACTAATGAGTAGGAATAGTTTAAATAAGTCCTTAGATGCTATCACTACAATGCTGTTGGTGAAGACTAGAGGGTATGTTGGATGTGAAAATGATGGAGTTGATCGTGTTTACATTTCAAAAAGAAGAGTAATCACCTCCTAAATAGTGACCACTGATAAATGAAACGTTCATCTCTCTGTGCAACAGCGCCAGTACTCCTCAGTAACATGACACGTGCTGCCCAAAACAAACTCAACCAACGGTTTCCCATGGCTAATCTGGGATCTCCAGATCTAGGAGAGGGAGAACAATAATCAACAGAGACAAAAGTTTAGCAAAAACTATCAGATTAATGGGAGAAAAACTCGCGAGTCAATTCAAAACGACCAAACTTGGCTTAAAAGAACTTGAGAACAGCACATTCAGACAATGGCACAATGCTATCGTGGATTTCACTTCCTCGTACTGCTCTCTCGTTGGTTGGGAGCGAATATGATATAGCAAATCAAATCACCGTGAAATAATATTTCTGCTGCTGAGAAGAGAGGAGAATGATCGAGAATTAAAGATTCCGGAGGAACAATTGAAATGGTCATACATACTTATCTTTCTTCAACAAAACATTTTCAAAAGCTAATAATAATATCGAAATTAATTTCTGATCTGCAAGTGCCAAGTAATGATCAGAGATTGTAATTGTTGGAGACTGGATGACAGGGTGTAGTTTCCTGTACATTCTCATGACAACATATAACTGTGTGTACGTTACAGTGTAGCAATCAAGAAAATGAACAAGGAGGAGGAGATTGCTCAACATTGAACCAGTTTCAGACTACAGTGTGTAAAAATGAAATTCTCCGGCTGCAGCAGCTTTCTAGCGGAGGGAAACTCGCCGATGAAAGGTCTTATTATCGCTTTCTATCTGTCCCATGTAAGAAGAAGAAGAAGGTCTTATTAGTGAGTCTGGCGGTGTTTGGAACTTGCAAAACACATATCTTGGTTTCCTCCTCTTTCCTTCCTTTAATCCACATGATGACGTGAAGAAACTAAATGAGAACAAATTAACTCCCACCCCAGTTACAAACACATTAGCGCTCTGCTTCACAGTCCTGTCGTGAAGACCCCTCTCTAAATAAGTCGTAAGAGGGCTCGATTTTTGAAACTTTTTGCATGAATTTATACTATACCCACAATAAATTAACATACTTACACGAGAGGTGGGTGGGTGTTACTTACACAAGCTCAAGAGGTGGGTGGGTGTTGCGTCGTTGGCCTGTCCTCCGTACCATTTCAACTTTTGGTAGCTTTGGTATGTACATACTTGACATTTCTGGAAAGACAATCAGAAATCAATTGCAATCATTTCAAAACAATGTAACTGAATTCTAAGACTGCCAAGTGCAGTCAACCTCAAAGGCCAATGTGCTATCATTATCCACTATCCAGTATGCTAGGTATAATAACAGATGCTGGGATTACCCAGTTCAAGGAACAAATGGTTTCTTGAGTAACAATTAACAAATGGCAGGGACCATAGGAGTATTTCATATGTGTACACCCCTCTGCACGGGCTACTGAAGCTGTCATAACTATGGCAAAAAGTAACTACAGCTGTTACAATACACACACAATAGAGATATACAGCTAGTCGACAGAATTATAAGTGTTGACACGTGCCTGCGATTATCATATAACGCATGGGTAATTCTTTAATCATAATATTTCCAGAACTATGATTTATATTCACCGGAAATAATGACCAAACACTAGTTTTGAGTACCTGGTGTAAATGGAAAATGGTGGAAGAGAAAGTGAACTAGAAACTAAAAAGTGCAAGAGCGAACCGAGAATTGGGAGATGAGAAAAGGGGACACCCTACCCAACAATTGGCCGGGACTTCCGCAGCAACAAATAGAAATACCAATGCATGCAGCTCACAATATAACGAAGGCTGTACTCTTATAGGAATCCGTGATTTGATGATTTGCCAAACCACCTATAGTAACCACCTGCACCTAGTAACTACCTAGTATGTAACTACAGGCGGCTGTTTCAGTGGAAATATAACGAGTACACTCCAGCAGTAACAAATCAGATAACTACTGGCAGATGTGCAATATGTATTGTTAGAATGTCTTTGTATGGCTCGCTCCTGAGCTGTTATAATGATCCCTGGTCCCTGGTTGTATGACAGACGCCCATCTGGTGGTACCAACAAGTGTATGTACAGAAATACTATACCGACATGATCATTATCGATAACCATTTGAAGACGAAGTATATGCCTAGGAGTTATACCACTATGTTTTACGAAAGAGGAATGGTCAGAGAAGAGAACAAAGAGGCCCAAATACTTGACTCGCACAGAGCATATATTTTCAATCCAATGCCCAAGTAGTATGCTGGATTGGGTGCCAGGTACATGCAGCTGGGAGAAAACCACGTGTCGAGGAACCTGGTGCAATGTGGAACAAAGAGACTGCAATTAATATATGAACTTCAGACAGCGCCTGGAAAAAGAGGCATGTTCATGAATATAACTCCTGACAATGGGTTTTACTGCACATGGAGTAATATTTCTTTTGATAAAATACCAAGCACTTGTACTTTACCTTTGTCTAACTATCCAGGACCCAGGACTGAATTTGATGTTTATGAAGTTAACCAATAAGCTCAATTTAAGCTCAATATAACACATATTCTTGACCAAAGGACCCGCTATAACTCCGCACAAGACCACAACACCATGCGTGTGTGAAAGCCTTTGAATTATAGCTTGCTATTGGGTGGCCCCGTGTGGGTGCTCTTCTCACAAAAAACAGCAAGCAGGAGACTAGCAATTATTCTGGTGCGAGATTCAACAAAGGACGTGTGATTCATAATGCAAGAGGTATTGAGGGGGCGGATGCTTTGAGCAGGCGGTCCGAGCAGGCAAGAATCACGATCATCTAGTATGTATTAGTATTACAGATGCAAAAGCCAAAATGAGTTCTGGAGTCTATAAGTTCATGGAAACGAATCGGCTAAGGGTTTGAGTAAAGATTTTGGATCAAATACATAGATCGAGAAGAGAGGCGGAATAGAGAGGGAATAAGGAGAGGGAATAAAGAGAGCGAAGAGTAAGGGATAGCGAGAGAGGGTAGAAGTTCCTGTGTATGTGGGGAGAGAACCACGTAGAAGTTCTGTGTAAATAGAGTGATAAGGAGGAGGGTACATCTCCAACGAATGTAACCTAGAGGGAAGGTGCGCGATCTGTAGGCAGAGCCTGGCAAAAGGTATCA
The DNA here is from genome assembly GCA_000695325.1 of Pleurobrachia bachei. NCBI lineage: Eukaryota > Metazoa > Ctenophora > Tentaculata > Cydippida > Pleurobrachiidae > Pleurobrachia > Pleurobrachia bachei. The sequence continues at coordinate 11,574 of AVPN01001585.1, read as the reverse complement.
GTTTGTTTGTAACACCCCAGCTGTTAACGTAACCTCTCAAAGCAGCATTATAAGCTATTTAGGCTGAAAAAGGTCAAAGAATTTAGTGAGTAACTGACTCATATAACACCAAAAGCAACCTGTATGCTCTGTCCCAACCATTTTTCGGTTTCCTAGAAAAGATCTAGAATATGACCAAAATTTTGATATACACCCGCGTAACACTTGAAAAAGGCCATAAAACCACGCCATAATGTATCCCCTATATTGCTTCACTCATCGTGTCATTCATCCTACCGATTACCTAACTAACGTTCTAGTGACGGCTGCTGACTTGGCAATACCATACGGCTTGTATTGGAGTCACGTGGAAATTACCCCTTACAGCCATGCTCCTCATAGGAACTAGGTATATGAGTCTCTTGCATGTCTACAAAGACATTCAATTTGAATTAGCAAATATGGTAGGCTGCCTATATCAATATTATGTTATGTGGTCAGGATAAGGAGATAACTAATTCATGATTGAATATATAAACAACCGATCTGCTAGACAATGCTAGACAATGACCGGTACAGCATCAAGCAAACAAGACTTAGGGTACCTTGTCACTGAGAGCGTCGCGAGAGAGGGAGCGGGAGAGAGATGGAGACAGAGAGATTAGGAATAGAGATAGATAGATGAAGGTCTCGCTCTACAACGACAGTATTCCTTCATTTCATAGCCAATAACCAATATTAAAATGGGCTGGGTAACTCAGAGAGAAACAATCAGTACAAGTACCTACGTTGCCTTGATCAACTCTCTCTTCTAGAATAAAATGGTTACTTTCGTAACCCTCGCTCCGCGCAATCTGACAAGAATAAAACGGGTTTGAACAAAATAAGTATAACCAGTAACCACGGTTAAAGATAGGTTACACTTATTGTGCACATGTGGTAAAATCACTTTGTAACCAACAAATTTAACAATGCCAATTTCCATTGTGTAACTCTCCCTAGCTCAGTCTCATTAAATTCTCACTGAGAATCTCAGGGTGGAAATAGAAAAGCGATTAAATGCAAACCTGTCGTAAAACCCGTATAGAGAAAATGCTAAACATGTTGTCATAAAACAGCGAGAAAAGAGGGGATAGAGAAAAAGAGAAAGAGGGAAATAGAAGGGAGATAGACGAAGTAAGAGAGAGAAGTTAGAAATACCTATGTTTTGTTCTAACCCTCCTTTTCATTTGTGAAGCGCACGGAAAGAGGGTCGAGCAAGGCAAATAAAGTGAGGCTAGGGAGGTATAGAATAGCCTACACGTACACCGGAACTCCTCATGAAGCGTCTAAACAAATTGTCCACTTACAACTCGGGGACCCAATTCATAGAAATACACACACTATCCCGACACATGGTGACGAACACACAAACTCTGCAGATCAGTTGTCAGATTGCGCGACCCTGCTCCCGCTCGCCGGCTACGCCGGCTCGCGGAGCGAGGGTTACGAAAGTAACAACAGATCAGATGGATCAGGTTCTATGTTGCAACGCCAACAGAGAGAGTGAATCTATATTCAGAGTGAATCTAAAATCCATTATCGGCTTGTTGTTGCACTCTCTACTGTGAAAAAGCATTAAGCAAGTTAACATGCACAAGTGACGTTCGTAATGACGTAATAGGTATATCGATGTATCAGAAAGTAGATTCTTAACTACTGAATTGTTAGGGAATCTGGTTCCCGTGACAACGAGTATCTAGCTGGTATCTGCTAGCTAACAGGCAGGTAGATTCCAGATCCTAAACCATGGGTTTGGGTACCCCTAGGTTTTATCCTGTCTGGCGCCGCAACCCCATCTGAACCCGAGAATCAAATCCGGTGACGGGTCTGGTGCCTCCAGACAGGTTTTATCGATGTTAACGTTGCAATCAAGTGTTGTGATCACCAGCTCTAAATGGATATCAGCACTGACCACAATCTACATGCTAAAGAGAAGTTCAAATTGAGCAAAATCTTGAACTATAGATTGCCCTGTTGACCATGTCTCATTGAGGAGTTTCCTAGAACAATATTTAACAGCTACATACTAGCAGCAAGATAATCTTGGTTTTTATCAAAATTTGGATTTATTTAACACCCCC
>AVPN01001584.1:11867-26138 GCA_000695325.1 Pleurobrachia bachei | reverse complement strand
AGACAGACAGACAGACAGACAGACCGACAGACAGACAGACAGACAGACAGGGGCAAAAAAATCTTTCTACTCCTTGAATCAGCTCCTTGATAGCTTTTAGTTTCATCACTCTCCCCCCTCCCTCTCGACCACATAACACCCTCCCTGCATCTAGGTAGCCAGTAGGATATTCCAGTTGTTCTGTTACAACAACAGAGATAACTTATCTGCCAGTATTATCTGCGCAGGATGGGACAAGATCAAGGGTGGTCAGGTCTACTGTTTACCTCTTGGAGGTGAGTGTGTACTAATGTCTGTCTTAAGAGTTTAGCTCTCTTATTTTCACTCGTTCAATGTTATTTTCACTTCTAGCTCACTCCCCCTCTATGCATCTCTAGTCTATCTCTTCTTCCATCTCCATCCTTCTTATCTCTCTCTATCCCCAGGTATGTGTGTGAGGATGCCCTTTGCTATTGGTGGCTCAGGATCTACCTACATTTATGGGCACTGCGACAGCACATACAAGGTAACACACATCCCCTTTTTGTAGATCTCTCTGGCCCTATAAATATATCTAAAAAGATCACTTTACCTTTAGGGGAGGGAAACCGGCCTAGTATCACGGCTATCGTGGGAAGTTTGGATCGGCACGCCACCCGTTACGGAACCCAGATTTCAGTGCAGAAGACAGACGGGAAGAGGACCCACAGCTTTGTTATCGAGAATATTGGAACGCAAGTGAAAAACACGCTCATCAAGTTCTATCAGAGCTGTAAAGTATGTTGGAATTAATTAAATACTTAGTTATTTATCAATTAGTTAAATTAATATTCACTATTCATTGCTGACCGCATTCCAACAACTAACAATTCCCTGGACCCTTTCTGCTTCAGATTCATACTAATCCCCTCGGCCCTCCTCTCTCCTTCAAACTATCCCCCTCCTCTCTCAGATAAAACCTGAACGAATTATCTTCTACCGAGACGGTCTCTCTGAGGGGCAGTACCACCACGTGATGATGTACGAAGTTTCAGAAATCAAGAAAGCGTGCACCTCCCTTGAAGTTGGCTACAACCCTCCGATAACCTATGTCGTCTGCCAGAAGCGACACCACACCCGGCTTTACTGTGCGAACCCCCGAGATGCACAGGATCGGAGTGGAAATGTACCCGCTGGAACGGTCGTGGATCGGGATATCACCTCTCCCGTTAACTTTGATTTCTATCTGAACAGTCACCAGGGAATTCAGGGTATGTGTGACATTGCTCTGGCTAAAATGTTAATTAACTGAATCCTCTGCCTATTTTCCCGCCCATTTAAACTAACCAAACAAGCCCCTCCCGCACAGGTCCCCACGGCCACGGAAGTGCGTAATGTGTATTCAAGTGTAATAAACGTGATATAATTGCATGTGTTACTTACTTAATCACTTACTTACTTACTGCACTGTGCGCTGCTGTGGGGCATTCCTCTGACTCTAAGCTGAAATTTAAACTAATACAGCATTTTCGGAACGTGCTCTTGACACAGCCGTACTGCGCGTCGTCCCGTCGTGCTCTGGTCAGCGACTATTGAAATGCTAACCATAGCTTCGCGCTCTCTCTACAACACGCTCTCCCCCTATATTTTGTATGAAAGGGTGTGCTAGTCACGTGCTAGTCACGTGACTGAGAGGGAGCGCCGCGCACGTTTGCTCGAGCACGCGGCTAGAAGTTTGCTCGAGCACGCTCCGAAAAGAGAGCATTACAAGATCCTCTCCCAATTTGGTCAACCATAACCCCATAACCTCCCCTCCTCCCTCAGGCACCAACAAACCGGCCAAGTACACTGTACTTGTTGATGAAAACAAACTCCCTGCTGACATGATATACACCATAACCTACTATCTGTGTCATCTGTATGCTCGATGTACCAGGTACTGTACTGTGTACATGACACAGCGTGTTATGCATTGTTATACACGCTGTGTCATAAATTCGATCGGATAACATTCGGCTCTGTGCCGTGTGTGAGGGATGTGTATTATTTTGTCACAGAAATACAATATGATCCACATTTTTAAATTTTCTATAACACCCCAACAGGTCTGTCTCTGTTCCCGCTCCCGTTTATTATGCCCGGCTCGCCACTGAGCGTGCCAGAGAGCATCTGGGCAAGTTTGTGTTCGATGACTCAGATGGTGCGAGTTCTACTGTTAGCGGTGGACGTGGCGGTAATCGCGGTAAGTAATTAGTTAATTAAGTAATTAATTGACTGGTAGAGAATTGACATGCGTGGTGTAGAAACAATGTTTGTCATATTTTGTCAAATTGATAAAAACATCTCAATTTTGATTAAACCACCTACACTGTTCTCTCTTTCAGGTCCCGATATTGCAGAGGTTCTGAAGGCCATCTCTCCCCATGACAACACCAAAAACAAGATGTACTGGGTCTAAACACCCAACTGGCTACTACTACATGGGACTCTACTGGTGTATTACATCGGATTACAACAGCGGATCAAAACACCGAATTACAACATGGGTCTCAATTTATGGAACACCGGATTACATCTCGGTTGTGTAACACCGACTTGATACACCGTGGAACTGGGGTCCATGTAGTGGCCGTCAACCTGTATTTTCTTTCACAAGACACTGTAATTTCAAAACAATTAGTACAAATTTTTATTCAAAACTAACTGCATTATTCTATCTATCTAAACCACTATGGGTTATACATTGATTCGTTATATTCGAGGGTGTTTTTTCTCAAAATGATTCTTTTTGAATCAAGTATCAACTGTAGACTTTACATGTTCTCTTTTTTCAATCAAAAGCTTTGTTTTTATGTCATCAAAATCCCACCCTATTTAAACTAACTCCCCTTAACCCACACCCTTACTAATCCACCCACTCTCTCAACTGATATAGTAGTTGAGGTATGTTCCAAAGTGACATTGGGTTCGATGCCCCGGAATGGCTGACTGCCGAGCACATGACTGGAACGACCATCATGGCAGTTGAGTTCGCCGATGGGGTCGTCTTTGGAGCCGACAGTAGGACAAGTACTGGAACTTATGTGGCTAACAGGGTGACAGATAAACTGACACAGGTACGTGGAGTGCAACAGATTTGGTAGACAAAAAGTAGACGCTTTTTGTCCCCCTTGATTAGTTTGCAGACGTGACCAATGTAACAAAATTAGCTTAATTTTGCAAAATAGTCTTACAACAATGTAAGACTCCAATGTTTGATTTCAATGGAAATTAGGACTCCACCACGGTTTGTGTGATTGTATGCTTGTTTGTGCAGGTTTCCGATAAGATATATTGCTGTAGGTCGGGCAGTGCAGCTGACACTCAGGCAATAGCGGATTACGTCAAGTTCTATCTGGATCTCCAGGAGAATGAAACTAATGAGGAACCAACAGTTGAGGTGAGAGAGAAGGAGATAGCATAGGGACAGCTAACAGATAGACAGACAGACAGACAGGGGCAAAAACATCTTTCTACTCCTTGAATAAGCTCCTTGATAGCTTTTAGTTTCATCACTCTCCCCCCTCCCTCTCCACCACATAACACCCTCCCTGCATCTAGGTAGCCAGTAGGATATTCCAGTTGTTCTGCTACAACAACAGAGATAACTTATCTGCCAGTATTATCTGCGCTGGATGGGACAAGATCAAGGGTGGTCAGGTCTACTGTCTACCTCTTGGAGGTGAGTGTATAATGTCTTTGATGGTTCTCTGTCCGCTCTTTCCCTCTCTCTCTCTCGCTCTCTCTTTGTATGCCTCTTTGTACACTGCACACTACAGTGTACACCTACTTTTCTGAAGCTCTGTTCTTTCTATCCACTTAAAATGCTCTCTCTCTCTCTTTCTCTCTCTAATTTCACCCCTCCCCAGGCATGTGTGTGAGGATGCCCTTTGCTATTGGTGGTTCGGGATCTACCTACATCTATGGGCACTGTGACAGCACATACAAGGTAACAGATCCTCCATTTTTTTAACGATCTCCCTGACCATAATGCAATGGAAATATCTAAAAAGTTCATTTTAGCCCTAAATCTCACATGACTGAACTCATCAACTCTTTGTTACAGGAGGGAATGTCAGAGCAAGAATGCCTCAAATTTGTATCCAACGCAGTGGCTATAGCCATGCACCGGGATGGCAGTAGTGGCGGTATGATTAGATTGGCTGTACTGACGAAGGATGGATGTAGACGTCTTAACATACCCGGAAACCAGCTGCCTACATTCTGGGAGAAATAGAGGGACAAAGAGAGATTGTGTGACACTGAGAGGGAGGGTAATGAGTCACTCAGAGAGGGGATATTGTGTGACACAGAGAGGGGATATTGTGTGACACAGAGAGGGGCTGTGACAATAGATCTTTTGGGGTGTTATAAAATTAACTATTTGTATTGAGTTTATAGCACTTCTCTCTTTTTCTCTGTGCAGTGTGAGTTGCAGCGGTATGAGAGAGAGAGAGACTAGAGAGAGGGAAAGCTGAGAGCTAGAGAGAAGGTTGCTATATTGTTCGTTTTGTTTATATTGGAGAGACTTACTATTACACCACACTGGTTGTGAGAATACTACAAACAAACACAGTTGTTTCTATTTGTTGTAGAACTATGGCCTTGGTGTAGCAACAGTCAACACTGATCCTGGTGTAGCAACCCCCCGTGATCCGATATCTCTCTCGTGTGCGGTGTGTGAGCTCTACACGTTAGATATTTGGTTGTTCTCAAGGAGAGAGACGGGATCCTTCATCCTGTCGTTGCTAGGGGAGCTGAGTTTACCCGTTGCTAGGGGAACTGAAACAAGATGGTTGTTAACTGGAAACCCCGGCCCCTACTCCTCTTCCTTCTCCTCCTCATCCTCCTCTTCTTCATGATATTTTTCTCACCACATCTACTGACGTCATCACCTCACATTGTGACCCCGGCTCGCCACTGAGCGTGCCAGAGAGCATCTGGGCAAGTTTGTGTTCGATGACTCAGATGGTGCGAGTTCTACTGTTAGCGGTGGACGTGGCGGTAATCGCGGTAAGTAATTAGTTAATTAAGTAATTAATTGACTGGTAGAGAATTGACATGCGTGGTGTAGAAACAATGTTTGTCATATTTTGTCAAATTGATAAAAACATCTCAATTTTGATTAAACCACCTACACTGTTCTCTCTTTCAGGTCCCGATATTGCAGAGGTTCTGAAGGCCATCTCTCCCCATGACAACACCAAAAACAAGATGTACTGGGTCTAAACACCCAACTGGCTACTACTACATGGGACTCTACTGGTGTATTACATCGGATTACAACAGCGGATCAAAACACCGAATTACAACATGGGTCTCAATTTATGGAACACCGGATTACATCTCGGTTGTGTAACACCGACTTGATACACCATGGATCTGGATAGACCCCAGGTACATCACCGGCAGTTGGACATAAAAGAAAGTGTTCTGTGTGTAATTTCAAAACAATTAGTACAAATTTTTATTCAAAACTAACTGCATTATTCTATCTATCTAAACCACTATGGGTTATACATTGATTCGTTATATTCGAGGGTGTTTTTTCTCAAAATGATTCTTTTTGAATCAAGTATCAACTGTAGACTTTACATGTTCTCTTTTTTCAATCAAAAGCTTTGTTTTTATGTCATCAAAATCCCACCCTATTTAAACTAACTCCCCTTAAGGGTGTGGGAATGATTAGGTGGGTGAGAGAGTTGACTATATCATCAACTCGTATGTTCCAAAGTGACATTGGGTTCGATGCCCCGGAATGGCTGACTGCCGAGCACATGACTGGAACGACCATCATGGCAGTCGAGTTTGCCGATGGGGTCGTCTTTGGAGCCGACAGTAGGACAAGTACTGGAACTTATGTGGCTAACAGGGTGACAGATAAACTGACACAGGTACGTGGAGTGCAACAGATTTGGTAGACAAAAAGTAGACGCTTTTTGTCCCCCTTGATTAGTTTGCAGACGTGACCAATGTAACAAAATTAGCTTAATTTTGCAAAATAGTCTTACAACAATGTAAGACTCCAATGTTTGATTTCAATGGAAATTAGGACTCCACCACGGTTTGTGTGATTGTATGCTTGTTTGTGCAGGTTTCCGATAAGATCTATTGCTGTAGGTCGGGCAGTGCAGCTGACACTCAGGCAATAGCGGATTACGTCAAGTTCTATCTGGATCTCCAGGAGAATGAAACTAATGAGGAACCAACAGTTGAGGTGAGAGAGAAGGAGATAGCATAGGGACAGCTAACAGATAGACAGACAGACAGACAGGGGCAAAAACATCTTTCTACTCCTTGAATAAGCTCCTTGATAGCTTTTAGTTTCATCACTCTCCCCCCTCCCTCTCCACCACATAACACCCTCCCTGCATCTAGGTAGCCAGTAGGATATTCCAGTTGTTCTGCTACAACAACAGAGATAACTTATCTGCCAGTATTATCTGCGCTGGATGGGACAAGATCAAGGGTGGTCAGGTCTACTGTCTACCTCTTGGAGGTGAGTGTATAATGTCTTTGATGGTTCTCTGTCCGCTCTTTCCCTCTCTCTCTCTCGCTCTCTCTTTGTATGCCTCTTTGTACACTGCACACTACAGTGTACACCTACTTTTCTGAAGCTCTGTTCTTTCTATCCACTTAAAATGCTCTCTCTCTCTCTTTCTCTCTCTAATTTCACCCCTCCCCAGGCATGTGTGTGAGGATGCCCTTTGCTATTGGTGGTTCGGGATCTACCTACATCTATGGGCACTGTGACAGCACATACAAGGTAACAGATCCTCCATTTTTTTAACGATCTCCCTGACCATAATGCAATGGAAATATCTAAAAAGTTCATTTTAGCCCTAAATCTCACATGACTGAACTCATCAACTCTTTGTTACAGGAGGGAATGTCAGAGCAAGAATGCCTCAAATTTGTATCCAACGCAGTGGCTATAGCCATGCACCGGGATGGCAGTAGTGGCGGTATGATTAGATTGGCTGTACTGACGAAGGATGGATGTAGACGTCTTAACATACCCGGAAACCAGCTGCCTACATTCTGGGAGAAATAGAGGGACAAAGAGAGATTGTGTGACACTGAGAGAGAGGGTAATGAGTCACTCAGAGAGGGGATATTCTGTGACACTGAGAGAGAGGGTAATGTGTCACTCAGAGAGGGGATATTGTGTGACAGAGAGAGGGGCTATGACAATAGAACAATGATCTTTGGGGGTGTTATAAAATTAACTATTTGTATTGAGTTTATAGCACTTCTCTCTTTTTCTCTGTGCAGTGTGAGTTGCAGCGGTAAAAAAGAGAGACTGAGGGAGAGAGAGAGGAAGGTTGCTATATTGTTCGTTTTGTTTATATTGGAGAGACTTACTATTACTCCACACTGGTTGTGAGAATACTACAAACAAACACAGTTGTTTCTATTTGTTGTAGAACTATGGCCGTGTTGTAGCAACCCCCGTGGTCCGGTATATCTCTCGTGTGTGAGCTCTACACGTTAGATATTTGGTAATTCTCAAGGAGAGAGACGGGATCCTGTCGTTGCTAGGGGAGCTGAGTTTACCAGTTGCTAGGGGAACAAGATGGTTGTCAACTGGAAACCTCGGCCCCTACTCCTCTTCTTCCTTCTCCTCCTCATCCTCTTTATGATATTTTTCTCACCACATCTACTGACGTCATCACCTCACATTGTGACGTCACAACCTCAACAGAAACAGAACTGCCCCCTCCTGATAGTAATCCTATCCACCCCCCACCACCACACTGAGAGATCCCTACTCCGGTCCTCCAGTTATCTAGGTTACCCCTGGGAGCAAGGGGGTGTCAATGTCACGTGGTGTCATGTTTTTGTCGTGGGTGATGGGGGTGATAGTGAGGTGTTGGAGGAGGTTAGGGGTGAGGCACGGGAGCATGGTGATATCTTGTTGGGTGACTTTAAAGACTCTTATGAGAATCTTTCAGAGAAGGTTATGTTCAGTTTTACAAACTTGTTTCAGACACACAATTTCACGTATTTGATTAAAGTTGATGAGGATTCCTTTTTAAATCTGTCATTTCTCTCCACCTACCTCTCAACTGTGACTACGGAACAGTACCCAGGGTTCTATGCGGGTAAACCACGGCAGGGCGACCTAAAAGTTCCCAAAACAGGGAAATTCTCTCTCCGGGAGGATTGGGAGGGAGGCAGGATAACTGAGTATACACAGTACAATCTAGGTGGTGGGTATATCTTATCTCAACCTGCAGTCAGGGCTATCATATCAGTACACCAGGCAGGCCTGATACAACCTGTAATCTGGGAAGATGTCTATATAGGAATGTTGGCGTACCTAGCCGGTCTAACACCAACCCGTATATACCATTATTATGTGAGTCACTTCTTTCCGTTTTGTACGGACAGGAAATCCATCCTGATTCATCATACCGTGCCCGCTCTCCAGGCCAGAATGCTCCATCATTGGTATAATGTGCCGCTCATAACAGGATTTCAACTCTGCCTTCTCCTCCGTGACTCTCCTGTGATGCAGTATGATATTGTTGATTGGAGTAATTTCTTTGAATAAAAAGTAGAATCGTTGTAACATTTGTTGTCTCATTGCAGACCCCTCGATTGGCTGGCGTGGCACCGAACCGACCATGCCAGTCAAGCGAAGGGTTGCAGTAGTGGCGTCTCTTCGGGGACTAGCACACGCGCGAGTATAAAGTAGTGTTATTGTCAGCACTACTGGAACGCGCAGGTGACTCCATGATATTTTTCTCACCACATCTACTGACGTCATCACCTCACATTGTGACGTCACAACCTCAACAGAAACAGAACTGCCCCCTCCTGATAGTAATCCTATCCACCCCCCACCACCACACTGAGAGATCCCTACTCCGGTCCTCCAGTTATCTAGGTTACCCCTGGGAGCAAGGGGGTGTCAATGTCACGTGGTGTCATGTTTTTGTCGTGGGTGATGGGGGTGATAGTGAGGTGTTGGAGGAGGTTAGGGGTGAGGCACGGGAGCATGGTGATATCTTGTTGGGTGACTTTAAAGACTCTTATGAGAATCTTTCAGAGAAGGTTATGTTCAGTTTTACAAACTTGTTTCAGACACACAATTTCACGTATTTGATTAAAGTTGATGAGGATTCCTTTTTAAATCTGTCATTTCTCTCCACCTACCTCTCAACTGTGACTACGGAACAGTACCCAGGGTTCTATGCGGGTAAACCACGGCAGGGCGACCTAAAAGTTCCCAAAACAGGGAAATTCTCTCTCCGGGAGGATTGGGAGGGAGGCAGGATAACTGAGTATACACAGTACAATCTAGGTGGTGGGTATATCTTATCTCAACCCGCAGTCCAGGCTATCATATCAGTACACCAGGCAGGCCTGATACAACCTGTAATCTGGGAAGATGTCTATATAGGAATGTTGGCGTACCTAGCCGGTCTAACACCAACCCGTATATACCATTATTATGTGAGTCACTTCTTTCCGTTTTGTACGGACCGGAAATCCATCTTGATACACCATACCGTGCCCGCTCTCCAGGCCAGAATGCTCCATCATTGGTATAGACACGGCGAGTATTGTCCTAAAGTTGAGACGGAAGAGGAGGCACTGAGAGCTGTGATGCAGTATGATATTGTTGATTGGAGTAATTTCTTTGAATAAAAAGTAGAATCGTTGTAACATTTGTTGTCTCATCAGTGTCTCATCAGTGTCATTGCAGACCCCTCGATTGGCTGGCGTGGCACCGAACCGACCATGCCAGTCAAGCGAAGGGTTGCAGTAGTGGCGTCTCTTCGGGGACTAGCACACGCGCGAGTATAAAGTAGTGTTATTGTCAGCACTACTGGAACGCGCAGGTGACTCCTGGTGGATAACTGTGGAATTTGGACAGGTCCAGGTTCTTTGGGAGTGGATGCTCTTTCCCAATGTTGGTGCTATTTTAATAAAACAATGGATTTATTCAAATCTCAAGCAGCAAGCTGTACATCACTTCAATAAGTTTGGAGAGGCCTATGGAATTTATTTATCTAGCTTTACGTAGCACGCTAAATTCCTAATGATACACCGCATACTTTGCTGCGCGGCGCGCGCTTATTATTCAGCTCGGATCGAAGCAAAATTAAAAAAAGTGAAATGGAAAGTTTTTAAAAAGTTGCCGTTTCGGAATTTTTTTTTCCGTTTTCGGCAACAGTTAATCGACCCCTTTGGGCAAATGGCTTTCGCCCCTAGTTTAGGGGCTAATGGTGGCAATTTAGAAATAATACTACCGATTTTGGAGCGCTTTTAATCGCCCTTACAAGTCAGCGGCTACCCCTGGGCCCCGAAGGCAAACTACCTTTTCCCAATCACCAATTACTATATTTTCTCCGTACAGCGGCTTGATGCAATGGCAGAGCTACCATATTTGGAACCGGATAAGTTACTGTTTTCCCCATTTGATGATAAACTGATCCTGAAAGTATCAGTAAAATGCATCACAAATCCAACCTCTGTTGACAGAATCGGGAACCCCTTACCTGGTAGGTCGACAGAAACAGTTAGATAATATACAGACTGTTCATTTCTCTCTCCCTAGTAAATGTAACAAACTCTCCTCACAGGTGGTTTGTATGATCCAGCTTTGGGAGGTTGTGAACAGAATGAGGTGTGTCAGACATGTAAACAGTACAGTGCACACTGCCCAGGACATTTTGGGCATATTCAGCTACCCTTACCTGTCTTCAACCCCATTTACTTTAGGTATATTAGTATATTGTAATATGATGCTCTTCTGCCCCATTTAATTTTGGTATGCTCTCTTGAACCGCTTAGTTTGAGTTCAAGTTTCAAACATTTCCCTCTCAGTTATCTGACAGCGATTCTACGGTCTTGCTGTTTTGCGTGTAACAGGCTCCTCTGTACGGACTACCAAACGCATGTCTTGGCTCTTCAGCTCAAGGCCGTTAGATCCGGATATGTTGCCAGTGCTCAGGTATAATTACTTTTAATTCTTGCTCAGATCTCTTTATTCAGAAAGTAATATTACTGTACTACATAAGAGGCCCACTTTTTCATTGATAAATGCTAACCCTTCTGTGAGAGGTAGAGATACTCCAACAATACATTTCAGGGCATATCAGACATGGCGGTGTCAATTGTCAATCGTGTGAAAGAAACTAAAAAGGCTGCAACTACAGCAGGTGGGTCAAACAAGCTAATTGTTAAAACCTTGAACTGAACCCCAAAAGGGGCATGGTGACAAATGTCCCCCCTCACACTCAATGCAACTTGTCCTAATAACCCTACATATTGAACCATTATTCACTCAGGCAAGAAAAGTAAAGACACCGAGGAAGGTGAGGGTGAAGCTGAGACCCTTGAACAAGTCAGCGAGAGTTTGATGGATGAGATTAGAGCGAGCACAGAGGCACTTTTTAAATCGACCGTCCTGTCATCCGAGGCGACGGACGTTAATACCAGCTCCAACGAGTTCCTGATGGTAAGAGAGATGTAATGTGAGATACTAGGGAATCTGCAGAGACAAGCTGAAATGACAAAGTTAATTGGTCAGTTCTACCAATTAATGTTAATCTTTGAATATCTCTGTACAACTCCGCGGCAGGTTAAATTCTTATAACTCGAAGAAGTACCCATTTCCTAAACCCTTTTCACCCACTCTTTACTCTTATCTTTCCCCACTGTAGGATATCCTGGTGAAGTATTTGAAGGGTATGGCAAGTCAGAAGTTTTGCCCCCACTGCAAGGCACCGGTACGGGATGTAATAACGGAGGGCAACACTAAAATCTACCTGAGACCCCTGCCCGGCAAGAAAGTTACAAGCTGGGAGAGTGCGCTGAAGAAACAACCGAACGTGAATGTAAGTTTATGTTAACAAGTAATGGTACTACAGTCGGACCCCGATTTACCCGAACCCCGATTTACCGGGAGGATATACTTCCCCCGATATAGGAAATTAACGGTATTTGACCCCGATATACCGGGCACCCCGATTTACCGGGCAAAACCCTTTCCCCCGAGCATCCCGGTAAATCGGGGTCCGACTGTAAATCAATTGAAATTGACATTTTAGTTTGAGAATTGATTTAGATTCATTGCTAACTCTCCCTGTTATCTTTCAGAAGAGCCAACCTCCCCCGTGGCACAAAGTCAACAAGATCGTACTGCTTACCCCCAACTCTGCACTGGCTCTTATGAAGGAGGTGTACAGCACAGACTTAGCGGTGTATAATCTCCTATTTAACGGCACCCCTCCATCCTCATTCTTCTACCGACTCCTCAGTGTTCCTCCTGTTAAATTCAGGCCCATGTCCGTGGTATCTGGGTTGAAATACGAACACTTCTACAGCACTAAGCTCTCTGAGATCCTATCTCTAACAGTCCAACTCAGTACGATTCTCTCAGAACAGAAAGCTGCAGCTAACACATCCTGAGGATGGTGATAATGATAAATTCAAGCAGATCCAGACCCTCTGGGTGAAGATGCAGGAGAGAGTGAATGAGGCCGTTACCATGGTGAGAGGAGTTCTGGAGAAGAAACAGGGTCTCTTCAGAATGCACATGATGGGGAAGAGGGTCAACTACGCAGCTCGGTCCGTCATATCCCCTGACCCGTATATAAATTGTGATGAGGTCGGGTTACCGTTGGTGTTCGCCACTCGGCTCACCTTCCCACAACCAGTTACACCGCTGAATGTCCTGGAGTTGAGAAGGGCTGTTATTAACGGCCCTAAGAAATATCCTGGAGCAACTCACGTAGAGATGGAGAATGGGAAGAGGGTGTTGTTAAGTGCTGATAATCAAAGATCGAGGGAAGCCATCGCGAAGACCCTACTTGTTGAGAACAAGGACAGACCAGGGTACAATAAGAAAGTGTTGAGACATGTCCAAAATGGAGATGTAATGTTGTTGAATCGACAGCCTACCCTCCACAAAGTATCCATCATGGCCCACAAAGCCCGAGTCCTTAGCAACGAACGGACACTCAGACTCCACTACTCAGTGTGTAAATCTTATAATGCAGATTTTGACGGGGACGAGATGAACGCTCATCTACCCCAGGATGAAATATCCAGATCAGAGGCATACGGGCTAATGGGTGTTTCTAACAACTATCTAGTTCCCAAAGATGGCAAGCCCTTGGGTGGTTTAATCCAAGATCATGTGGTTGCAGGGACCCTTATCACGCAGAGAGGAAGGTTCTTTACCAAGGACGAGTACCATCATTTTGTGTTCATGAGTCTGGTTGACTCACCCCGCCGGATAAAACTCCTTCCCCCGTCCATCCTAAAACCGGTTCCCATGTGGAGTGGCAAACAGATCATTTCAACCATCCTTCGTGCTGTTATCCCGCCCTCCAAACCACTCCCCTCCCTCAAAGGGAAGAGTAATACCGCTGAGAAGTGCTGGGTTACCTCAACTGACCACAACCCCGCCATTCAAACGGACGACCTGATGGACAGTGAGGTGATAATCATGGAAGGGGATCTCCTGTGTGGTGTTATCGACAAGGGGCAATGTGGGAGCAAGGAGTTTGGGTTGATTCACCTTGTGTTTGAAATATACGGGGGAGATGTTGCTACTGCTCTCTTATCTGCCTTTGGTCGTCTCTTCACCAGTTTCCTCTCCTGGCGAGGATTCACCGTGGGTCTCCAAGATATCCTGGTCAGGGATCATGGAGAGCAGGAACGGAGGTCAATAATGCAGTTTCAGGAGGCAAAAGGAGAGGAGATTGCGTGTAAGGTACTCGGTGTGGAACAGCCGTGTGATCTGAAGGCGGCATACCAAGAGGCTCATCTGAGACCAGTTCCATTTAAAGATCTGGGTGCCCTAGATCGAGGTGCTCGAGTTGAAACGTCCAGATGTGAGACAGAGTTAGCCAGGGCGTGTATGGGGTTAAACCTCCTGAAACACTTTCCCCATAACAACTTACAGCTTATGGTGGCTACTGGAGCGAAGGGTTCTAATGTCAATTGTTCACAGATATCGTGTATGGTGGGCCAGACGGAGCTGGAGGGATCCCGACCTCCACTCATGCTTAGTGGCAGATCCCTCCCATCCTACCTCCCATACGACCCTTCCCTCGCGGCGGGTGGTCTTGTCATCTCTCGGTTCCTCACCGGGATAAAACCCCAGGAGCTGTTCTTCAACAGTATGGCTGGGAGAGAGGGCCTGGTTGATACGGCGGTAAAGACAAGTCGATCGGGGTATCTTCAGAGGTGCCTAATCAAACATTTAGAGGGTATCTGTACATCATACGATCACACCGCCCGAGATAGTGC
>AVPN01001583.1:0-15941 GCA_000695325.1 Pleurobrachia bachei | reverse complement strand
CCCCCCCCATTCTCATTAAATACTTCCAATAGAGCCACTATGTATGTGAAATATAACGTAAAACTAACTTAACCAGTCTGGCCTGTTGAGATCTGGGAGGTAAGTTCTTTTCGGACGACTAGCATCATGTCATCTCTCGTTTTACGTCAATCCATAAATGCAGGACGATGGTATATAAGTAATGCTATCTAGTATAATGCAAACACCTGCATCCTGTAACTTGTTGTTCCTTTGAGCGTCAACTAATCCATTATATCGATCAGCTTTGATAGTGGTAGATAACATTTGTGTTTTGAATGAGATACAGCTCCCCTGAGCTGTATCTTTGACAGAGATCGGATTACAAAGAATTCATTTTTTCAATCTAGACGCTTGATCATGTTTGATGTTGCCTCTCCAGTTGGGTTCTCATCCTTTGAGAACTTATCAGTTGATCATGGAACCGAGAGGTATCCACGCTGATTTGCATATAATTATCTTTTGTGCAATATTTCTATTATCAATAAATCCAACTCTATAGAACCGCTGTACCATGAACCTCTTCACAAATTCTCGCTTGTGACATACTATTACTGTACTGTGACATACTAAATTTTCAAATACATTTGAAGTTGCTGCCTCTTTAATCTTGAGATGAAGATTATTGGTAATTAAAAACTATTTATATCACCAGCATTATTTATGTTGAATAGAAATATGTTATGCGGTAAAGATCTCATAGATTCATCAATTTGTATGAAGGGAGATTCATGTTCTTAACTTTGTAGGAGGTCTCCCACACAGTAGAAAAGGTGTGGTGGGTATTTTCCTGCTCTGACTCACTTGCTCAATACTCAGAGTCTGAGTATTGAGCAAGGGGAGTTAACGTATGATCAATAAATGGAATTACATGTATAATATGAATCTTCGTTGTCTCAGTGACTCTGAAGATCCGGTGAGCAGTAAGGAAGGCCTCCCTGAACTCAGAAATCCTTTCCATATATTACTCCGCTTAAAGTACTTAACTATCTCCTGAATCCCCTGTTTGTGTGCCTGTTGGAAGGCTTGACTGAATTCAGCCATAATTTCCACCAGCCCCGTGATGAAGATCAGGTTCAGTTCAAAACCTGGAGCCTGGATAACCCCCAAATGCCCCTGAATGATGGCCTTCTTCTTGCTGTCCCCCTCGGTCGTCATCTGGTGGCACAAAGCCTTCACAAAACTTCCCGGGACAAACTTCATTGTTTTCAGTACACTGAGTGCCCTTACCGTCACCCCCAGCTCTTTCCCGATTTTCCTGGCAACTCACCCGCCTTATTACTTCGCTTGAAGTATTTGACTATTTCCTGAACCCCCTGGTTCGCGTTATTGATGGGTTCGAACTCTTTCAGGGCTTACCCGTGTTCCCCCACCACTAATCCCAGGGAATATGCCCCACACCACAAACAAATCCCACCCGTTTCCTGCCCATAACCACCACAAATGTGTTGGTGGATGTCGTGTTGGTGGATGTCGTCCCATCAGCCACCATACCCCCACGTACTGCCAGTTCCCTGTAATACTCGTCCGTTAAACCCTTCACTAAGGTTCCCATCTCCTCTACGCAGAGCATTATTAGGCTCTCGTAACTCCTGAATTATTGAAGAGAGTAAAACACCCATAATGTCATCGCTATTGATCGACATCTTTATTCTTGGTGGTTTCATCTGTGGTCTTTTCTCTTCTGAAACTTCCATCACGTGACACGTACTGTATTTTATAATTCCTCCATCTCTCTCTGTTAATTTATAGTTGCTACTCTGGTCTATTACGGCCCAGATGATAGCTCCATTATGTGATAGGTCGCACTGTCCACTCCGCAGTAGTATTTCACAAAACTCGGGTGACCGTTTTCGAGTAGCAACCTCTCGGCGTTACTAGCGTGAACCTTTGTATGGGCGTACATAACGTTTCTTGCCAGCTCTAAGTATTAAGATTGCTCGCCTTTTGGGAGTCTTTTGGGAGTAATTACCATTGTACCAGCCTTTGACCTAAATTGATCTTTAAGTTCGATGTATCTCGAGCTCTGCTGGACATCGACAATATATGCTCATTTTGTCCTGATATTTAGTAATCCTATCGCACACAGCAGGGTATTCCACTAATTACTTATCATGCTGGGTGTTGTCATCATTATCGGTACGATCGACATCTTTGTTCTTGTTGGTTCTCAGTGTTCTTCCACCAAATATGTGAAATTTACTGTAATTATGTAGTATTTCTTCCATCCCTCTCTATATTTTACATTGTGGTCTGTTATTTTATAGTTCTAATAGATACCACAGTATGGACGCAGTTCTCCATTATTATCTACTAAACCCCCTCTCCCTGATAAACGACCTGTTCATCAGCGGTTAGGTCGTAGGCCCAAACCACCAGAAAGAAATAATAAGAGACGGAAAAAAAGATAATTGTTCCAGAAGATTCCCCTGCAGAAGAAGACATTCCAGATGCCCCACCCACACCCGTCTGGATATGCCCTGATTCCGGGTCTGACTCCGGGAAATCTGATTCACCCTCTGATGAAAACACAGCAGAACGACCCTTCAGGATACGAAAACGAGGGAGGCGAAAGTACCCAAAATCGGAGATTCCATTTATTGACACTCACTGTCACCTTATGGACGTAGGTCTCCAATATTATCTTCTAAGCCCCCTCCTCCTGATACACGACCTGTTCATCAGCGGTTAGGTCTTAGGCCCACACCACCAGAACGAGATAATAGTAAGATAATATGTAGTAAGAGACGGAAAAAGAAGCGATATTTGTTCCAGAAGATTCTCCTGCGGAAGAAGATATCCCAGATGTATAAGTTCAATGTATCTGAAGCTCTGCTGGGCATCGACAATATATCCTCGCTCATTTTGTCCTGATATTTAGTAATCCTATCTCGCACAGTAGGACATTCCACTAATTACCTATCATGCTAGGTGATGTCATTATCGGTACGATCGACATCTTTATTCTTGGTGGTTCTCAGTGTTCTTCCATCAAATATGAGAAATTTACTGTAATTATATAGTATTTCTTCCATCCCTCTCTATATTTTACATTGTGGTCTGTTATTTTATAGTTGTAATATTTTACTAAACCATACCAAATTGTTGATGAGTAACAACAACCAAATTGTTAACAGCTGGTTCTTGATTCTCTCCGGTCCCATCATCAGTATGATCGGCATGATGCTTCTGTAGACGTGCTATCGAATCTGGCTTGTTACCTAAGATCAGTAGGGTGGGGTAATGGGTAATAAGTTGTTACTCTGGTCTATTACGGACGAGTTTTGCTTTCGTCAGTGTTACAGTTTTTCTTGTGTGTTGTAGAAAGATTGGTCTGTGCCTTCCGCTAGCTTTATTTCAATCTATCGAGGGTAATCCTCGTATCTGGGGTGGGGTAGGATTGGTAATTTTGGTGTTCGTGGGGTGGCTGGTGGAAACTAGCTATAAGCGTGTGATCTCTATTCGGTATGTCGCTCTGTCCACGATAAATGAAAGGGATTTTTGCAATCCATCCCAACATATGCAGTCTTCATTGGAATAGTTGAAACTGTTAGATAAAAACAGGGGTGCTGCATTGATTGTATATGTAATGTCTCAACGATCATATTATAAATAACCAGTTGCGCTGCGGTATAGCATGTTACTGCTTAATGTGGTCCATTCCATAAATGGCAGTCTATCTTTTGTGTCGATGTGACGACGCACACCGATCTTTTTCCGTTTTTAATCCGTTTTGGAGTTTATCAGAGGAAGTACCCTCTGTCGTCCCACATGACCCCGTCACATGCTGATGACAGTATGTGGCGAGGAAGGTTTGCAGTAAGCAGTTGCTCTCCGTTCCCACTGTTCTCCTCTGAATGCTTGGATTGGATAAAGCAGTTCCTCAAGAGAAGATCCTCAGGAATGATAGATGAATCTGAAAATTCTAAAAAGCTGAAAGGGGGGCCTATTTTAAGAATTGAGTTGATTTTTAAAGGGATTAACAGTCTCAACTCCTCTTCCAGAGATACATAATTTTATGAGTTGCATGATAGCTGCAGCTGTCACTTTAATACCCGTTCTAATTTTCTTGCAAATTATACATCTTATTATATATGTACCTGGGGCCCGCTGTATGAGGCATGGATATGATGCTCACACCCGATAGTGGTACGGCGCCATCCATACACCATCCCCCACCCCTAATTGTGATCTTGGAGTACGATCAAAAGAGAAACCCCAGAGGGAACATCGCTCGGATGGGTTCATCTTTAGTATCTTTTTTATTTAACCTCAGAAACCAGGGATTTTATCCTCAAGAAATGTTTCTCTTAGCTCTCCTCTTGCTCGGTGTCAGCTAGCATCAGCTAGCAAAGAGTACAATAGAGTTCCTGAGGGATGTGTCGCCGACACTACAGTTATTCACCTCTTATCATGCATCTTCACGAGACAAGCTAAACTTAGGCGCCAATCCCCAGCCTTTCTGCTGGTATTGCGGATCCTGTATTTCATCCGTCACCTCTTACCTCCTCACTTTTATATAGTTGTGAAGGAGCACACATGCTGTGAGGGTTGCATCAATGACCTTCTGATGGTCCCGCAACTAGTTGACAGCCTGTCGGTGAATGGGTACCTGATACTTTTCTCGAAAATGTGGAATTTAGGTAAGCCCATCTGGTACTTGGTCGGCACGGGACTTCTAACGTTAAGATGTACCTCTATAATTCTGTCCCAATCTCTTTGGTGTTTAGGAGGAGGGTGACGTGGATGAACAACTACGAACGGTGGGGTCGGGACTCATATAATAGAGATACTGGAGCAGGTGATATTCGTCCCGTATGTGTTATAAATTAGGTATCCTAGCATAGTTACTATTATAGGTGGGTCCTAAAAACTCCTCTTTAGTGAAAAGCAGGTTTGGATCCTCATGTTAAAATAACCTCCCCGGGCCCTAGTAATTTCTCGGTTAGTGAATTACAACAACTAACAATCGGTTTTATCGATTTGTTCGACCGCCTCCTATCATGAAAGCCTCCACTTCCCTTAGTGGAGATTTGCCAATCAGCCGATATGGGCATTTTATCTCTAGCAGCCTCCCATCTTCAATAATTCCGGTCGAACACCGAGAATTAGTATATTACCATAATTCCATCTAATTAACCGACATCAACAGCAGGACGTAGCGCTCCATTTTTTTGAAAATAGCTGTGTTGAACAAGCAGATTTTACAATTTACTAATATAGTTTGTGCCAACATATATCTCAATTACCCGCAATGTAGCGGTAGTCTTCATTGGTCCAGTTGTTCATAATACCGGCTCCGTGGGATGTTGTATGATTCCCTTTGGTTTTCGCAACATATGTCTCGTACATAACCTCATGTGCTGTCGCATGAACGATACAAATAACCTCATGTTGATGGTGACGACCTTCCTAAAATATAGCACTGGACAGTAACAACTCATACTACCCCCGTATACTATACAGCGCCACTACATTCGTGAGCGCTTCAAGTATCCTTACCAATTTATCATTCTCAATAATATTATTACTCTCAATTATTAATATTATCAATAATGTTACTTATAGACTATAAGTAATATATAAGTTATAGTCGGGCCTCTCTTTGGAGATATCGTCGCCATGACATGATCGCTGGTGTCGCTTAAGTGCAGAGTGCAAGTCGTTCCGACATGTTTTCTACCATCACCCAATTTTACTTACCACTCGTTTCTGTAGTGTCCTTCACCGTCGCATTTCCAACACTTTATTATAACCCTTTCCTCCACGTTTCTCTGTCGACCTCGGCTTCTCCTCGCTCCGCCTTTCCTTCTCCTGTCGAAATTGAAAGCATGTCTTGCGGCTAAGTATACCGTTTGTCAGAAACAGATTACGTGCAGATTCCACGTTTGTCCCAACAGCGTCAACTGAGGTGCAGTACCTCTTGATGGTGTCAGATGTGTTGCAGATACATTGACCGGCCACACTTGTTACATGATGCAGTGATGATGCCCCACAAATGATTCACAGTGACTCTCACATCGTTGAATCTAAATCCCTCTCCACATGTGCATCAAAACCTTGAAAAGAAGTTTGAACCCATGACAAAAATTCCGTCGGTGGTCGAAGATACTTCGGGTGGCGGTACACTCTTGATAGTGTCAGATGTGTTGGATACATCTTTGTCGACAGTCAACACTAACGTTGCAGCTTTCAGGACAAGCATGTTTCGGGGCAGCAGTGATCCTAATTCCTAGTTGGAGAAACTTCTCCACTTGATTCCCTTCTACTTAGGAATTTTACAGTTCGCTAAATGATAAGTTGGTAGTCCATCTCTAGAGATTATCCTGTCTAATTGAGATGCAATGTCATAGATACCCGTGCATGTTGCTCGGTGATTGCCGTGATACCGGATTTACTGGGAAACGATGTATCCCTTCTACCGAGCACACTTCATGTTTAGCTAGCTATTGGTAGTGGTAATTGTATTTATGTTTATGTATCCAAAATTTTAATTCTAAGCAATCGCCAATCATTGTTCAACATATCAGCAGGTACAACTAAAACTGTAAATTGTATTTAGTATTTAGTATGGCCATGTGCATCGATGAGAAATTCAGTCATTTTATTCCCCTCAACATGGGTACAACTTCCAATAGGAATAACTGAACAAATCGCTCCAGTTTTTGTGCATAGCAGGGTTCAGCTGCTATGTCAGCAGTGTAATATCCATATATGATGACCAAACTATCAGGGTAAGCGATGTCTTGCCAAATATGTGAAGAACACCCTGAATCCTTTCGTTCATGATACCGGCTCCAGGATGTTGTATCACTCCCCTTGCCGTCGGTTTTCTCACCATGTGTTTTGTACATGTGTCCTCATATTAACGGTGAAGACCTTCGTCGTTCCTGACTAAAATTACTGAAAGTAGAAATTATGATATTATTTATTTCTTAACTTAATTAAATGATCAAGTGGACACATGGTTGGCCATCAGCCATGCTCTGTCTCCAATAGAAATGTATAGACTATAGTACACACTCGACTCTCTGTATTTTAATGGCTTCTCAATCCCAAGGACAGTGTTTGGTCTAGCCTGACGGTGGGAGGTGGTAGGTTGGTTGGTGTCGATTTCTTCATCTCCAATTTCAAAGCAAGTTGCTTCGACTCATGTGCTACACTTGCGGCTGCAAGGTTTTTCTCTGTGGGATCATTTCTATGGTATGCTGGTGAGAGTATACCGTTTGTCAGAAACAGATTACGTGCAGATTCCACGGTTGTCCCAACAGCGTCAACTGAGGCACAGTACCTCTTGATGGTGTCTGGCGTGTTGCAGATACAGTGGTCATATATACGTTAACCGTCCACACTTGTTACATGGGTTGTGATGATGTGATGATGCCCTACAAATGATTCACAGTGACTGTGACATCGTTGAATCTAAATCCCTCTCCACATGTGCATCAAAACCTGGAAAAGAAGTTTACATTCATGACAAAAATTCCGTCGGTGGTCGAAGATACTTCAGGTGGCGGTCTTGGTGTTGTTGGTGGTGGTCTTCTTGTTTAGGAGAAGGGGTGTTAGAATATATTATGTAATATATTATGTAGCCCTAGCCTTCCCACGAGAAGTGTTAATTGTAATAGTCAATTATACTAACATCTGATTGACCAATTTGAACACCACGTTTCTCAGCATCTTCTCTTGCTTGTAAGGCCCCAGTTAGAGATTTTGCGGCTGGAGCCAGTCTCTTGATGCCAGCGACATACTCTGCTGCTGACACTGTCGCGCAGCGCTACTTTCAATGCAATTCACATCGAATTCCCTGCTAGTAATGGAAGATGTCGCGTGCAGCATGGTTTACCAGCTGGAAACTGACACCAGTTTCAAGAGACTGGCTCCAGTCGCAAAATCTCTAACTGGGGCGTAATGGTAATTGTATTTATGTATCCAAAATGTTAATTCTAAACAATCATTTTTCAACATATCAGCAGGTACAACTAAAACTGTAAATTTTCAAGTTCGCTAAATATATAAAAATTGAGTCATTTTATTCCCCTCAACATGGATATAATTTCTTACATGACCAACTGAACATATCGCTCCAGTTTCTTTTACATAGTAGGGTCCAGCTGGTATGTCAGTACTCAGTAGTGTAGTATCCATATGATGACCAAACTATCAGGGTAAGCTATGTCTTGCCAAATACTGTAGTAATAATGGTATAATGTAAAAAGATTGAAGGTACATAATTTAAATGCCAAGCTGACGGATAAGCTGGTCGCGGCGGACCTTCCCTTGGGCCCGTAATCTTCCAAGGCTAGTTATAGGGGTGGGCACAGTCCCACTACCGTCATCCGAATCATCAGAATCATACGATTCTTCATCGTCTGACACAATTTCAAAGGGCTGCACAGGACCAGTCAGCAGTAATTGCCTGAACTTGAGGCACTGCTTCAGTATCCCTAATGGGCGAATACTTTCATCGAACGCTGAATCGCTGTCTTACCTTTAATATTAGGTCGTTCCGTGTACCAATTAATACTCTTATAATACTTTTACTAAAAAGTGTAAAACTTCTTCAAATCTTGAATAAGTTATCTCCCTGCTTCTCCCAACGTCGAGGGCATGTTGATGAGTTTCGTCCACTGTCCCTGGGGCTCAGTTTCTGGGATCCGCCTCAGTACCGGCTGCACGGCCACCTTCACTTCTTCAAAGTACTTTTTAGAGCCATGTTACCGAGTTAAGATTTGAATTTTCGGAAGAGATATCGGTCGCACAGATTCATATCTGGCGAATAAGCTCTTTGTTACCCGACTGCCGTCTTTAACACTGTTTTAGCCCAATTTTGTTGGGTTTGACTTTTGAGGCTTTTAAACCGCTGATTCGTGTATCTGATGAATTTTATCACCCCCTCACCATTAATTGTCGCCCCCTTGGGTACTATATCGACCGTCGACGGAGAACCGAGCAGATTTATAAGATATATACCACATTAAAAAATCTACTAATGTAGATCTATACTGCTTATAAGTCCCTTCATAATCTGAGAGTTGTGTTGTAGCAGGACAAGGTCTGCCATTCTATCATCAGAAAGGGATGCCCTACCCTAGTCAGAATATAATACGTATTGTTTTCAACAATACGTATTAAATACACGCGCAAATATGTATTTAATACGTATTAAATACGTATTGTAAGCCGAAAATACAGAAAAGCCGCGCATTTAGCACTTGAGCCGCGCCATTAAACGTCCAAGCTGATGCTGAAAGTCGCGTTGGATGAACCTAGAGCGCGGGAAAAACAGCAGCAATTCGTAGAAGGGACCAGCTGCAAGAAAAAGAAGAAGAAGAAGAAAGAAGAGAAAGAAGAAGAAGAGGAAGAAGAAGAAGAATCTAAAACAATACAGCTCTGCCACGAATTGCTACTGTGTCCCAATACAGCTCTGCCACGAATTGCTACTGTGTCCCAATACAGCTCTGCCACGAATTGCTACTGTGTCCCAATACAGCTCTGCCACGAATTGCTACTGTGTCCCAATACAGCTCTGCCACGAATTGCTACTGTGTCCCAATACAGCTCTGCCACGAATTGCTACTGTGTCCCAATACAGCTCTGCCACGAATTGCTACTGTGTCCCAATACAGCTCTGCCACGAATTGCTACTGTGTCCCAATACAGCTCTGCCACGAATTGCTACTGTGTCCCAATACAGCTCTGCCACGAATTGCTACTGTGTCCCAATACAGCTCTGCCACGAATTGCTACTGTGTCCCAATACAGCTCTGCCACGAATTGCTACTGTGTCCCAATACAGCTCTGCCACGAATTGCTACTGTGTCCCAATACAGCTCTGCCACGAATTGCTACTGTGTCCCAATACAGCTCTGCCACGAATTGCTACTGTGTCCCAATACAGCTCTGCCACGAATTGCTACTGTGTCCCAATACAGCTCTGCCACGAATTGCTACTGTGTCCCAATACAGCTCTGCCACGAATTGCTACTGTGTCCCAATACAGCTCTGCCACGAATTGCTACTGTGTCCCAATACAGCTCTGCCACGAATTGCTACTGTGTCCCAATACAGCATCTGTAACGCGCTTTTGACCTGAAATTGGGCTGGAAGTTGTGCGGCTCGCGATGGTAGCACTTGCTAAATGCGCGGCTTTTCTGTATTTTCGGCATATAATACGTATTTAATACGTATTAAATACATATTTGCGCGTGTATTTAATACGTATTGTTGAAAATAATACGTATTATATTCTGACTAGGGTACTGTCAGATTCCACCCTATTCATTGTACTAAAGGCTCTCTCTGCAGAAGCAGAAGAAACTGCCAGAGTGTTTCTTACTTTTAGCAATTGTTCGATCGCAGGAAGTGTACCTGCTGGACATGATTTCACCGAGTGGAACTTCTTTGTTTCCATCTCGACCTGGAATCTTCCATATATTCTCAGTCCGTGACATCAGGTCCGATCGAGATACTTTTAGAAACTTTTCCATTACATATTAATTTCTGAATTGCCCTGCAAGCCTTCTAATTTTCCAGTCCCCGTTATTGCTCTTCTCGTTTCTATAGGACTTTAGACAGGGCAAGTTGGGAGGGGTCCAATATACTCTGGAATGTATGTCAATTCCTTCGGGATATGCTGTGAGGGTCCTTCCCCGGCCCACATACATGGATACCTCTATCTTCTTCAATCTCCTCCTCAAGCTTTATCAACATTCTCTATTACACCAGTCATTGCTTCCATTCGTATGATACATTTGATGAGGGTTCATGATAATCCTTTATGGGGATCAATTTCCATCTCATTGTCTCGGGGTTTTCCTTGACAAACCGTCCCTGATAATCCAGTACACGTGCAAAATACTAGTCCATCACGTCATGTTCTTTTCTGACATAATTTTTTCCATATATGACAAAGAATGTCTTTATGTACCATATTTTGTAACAACTCTCTTTAATGTTGTCTGTTGTGCCCATATAATTCTCATTGCTAGAGGTTGCTGCGGATTGATGCTCTGGAAATGGGTTGGCCGACATCTTGATGTTCCCAGACCCACAGTCCATACACGCGAAATAGATTACCGGAGTTGCTCCCCGGTTGCCGGGTGTGCCACTATCCTCAGTATTTCCTGCAGGGCTCTCCACTGGCATGGATGTGTCGGACGTGCCACTATCCTCAGTATTTCCTGTAGGAGTTTCCACTGGTATGGTCTCACTAGTGGATTCTTCTTGTTGCGGGGATCGGAGGAGTTCCTCTTCCGAGATCTCTGGAACGGGTGTAGTGTTAGACATGCTGATCACTAGAGGGGGAAACATGTTTCTGTTAGCTCTATATGACAAATTTCTACACCGTTGATAAAACGATATTACTCAATTCATAATCAACAGAGTACCAAAGCTATTTCACTATATACTGATACTGCTGCTAAAGGGAAACATTTTTCTGTTTTGCTTAGTTGTTACACTATGGAATAATATAAGCATTCAACTTTCAAGTTTGTCAAACTATAGCAAATGCATGGGATATTTCTCCCTCGAATAAAATTAATCTGTCTTCACAGCATCCTCTTTCAGATCGTCTCTCTCTTCCAACCGTCTCCTCATCTCCGAATCCTTTCTATATAGGTCCACGATGGCCTCCTAGATGACCCATCTAAACAAACTCTCGTCTTCTCGCAATTTTTCTATCTCCTCCGACAATTCCTCTAATTTAGCTTCTATAGGACATTTACTGATCCTGGCACCTCCCTCGTTCAGATAGCCGTACAGCCTCACTAAATGTGCCAGCATAATTAGAACCGCCAACAGGACTTTTAGTTTCAACATTGCCTACTAGGAGGACTGACATATTAGGTAAAAGGACTCTTTCTCTATCCGAGAATAACTGATTAGCCGGATTTTTCCAAACATTTTCCTGTCAACCGGTTCCAAGGTTATTCCACCCTAATACTATTGAGGAGATGATGCTTCTCCCCCTAAACAATCTATTACAAACAAGCTTTTCAAGTTATTGCACTATTTGAATCTAAAAGAAATAGCTTTCAAAATCAGTAGATTACTGCTAATGCTACAGTGTTTTAGAAGACTCCAAAAGGTATTGGATGATTTTCAGGTACATCCCAGTACCACGTAGTACCCGGCTTTCAGATAGTTTTCCAGCTCATCGGCTGCTCTCTTTCTCGAGATTAGGGCATTCCGCCCCCACACTTTTCCATATCTGTACCCGGCTTACGGATCCACTTACTGAAAGTTACTAATGTTATTCAGTATAATATACTATATAGAATAAAGAATATTAGGCTGTCCAGTATTGATTGTCGTTGGACTTTTATCGAAAAATGGTTTGAGATAGAACAAAATGGACTTCACCACTGTTTTTCTCACGCAATTTTAGATCGGAATATGATGCCTGATATTGGTATATGGTTGTTCTCGGTTCCCACCAGGCTATTTCCTCTACCCCACTCTTGTTGCTGCTGCACGGGGTTACCAATGTTTTTTAAACGCTGCTGGAGGGGGAAAGGAAGAAGAATGCTTGATAATTAATTCACTGCCACACTCAATCATTTGCTCTTGTTACTAGTTATGTTTGTATGTCTTCAGTATTGATGACATTCTTTATATAAGTCTCTTGTCCTTTTTCACCTACACAAACTGTAAAAAGCCTGTGCCCGGAGAAAGCGACCCAAAGAACTCCAGGAACCTCCTCAAGCTCCTTCTTTCTTCTGCGCAATCCTTCAGACATTCTGTGGAAAGCTGCCACCTTGACGGTCTTCCTCAGAGTTTCCCTGCTCTCCTTCTTCATCACGCTGTCTTTGTTTCTGGCTTTGGTAAACACACAGGTGACAGAACGCGGCTTCTCCTTCCTCTTACCGTTGCGGTGGACAATACCCAAATCCTCAGGCCTGATGAGAGGGTGTGCCTTCTGCAGTACAGCGACCACCTCCTTCTCGAGAGTCTCAGGAGTCTCATTGGTACTCTCGGGTAAGCCATCAAGGATAATTGTATTTCTCCCAGAGTAGGCCTCTTGCCTTAAAACTCGGTCCTCCAGCAGAGACTGGTGTTGAAGCTGCTCCCCTAGGCTGGTGACCTGTTCTTCAAGTTGACTGACACGTTTCTCCAACTTCGCAACTCTGCCAGCACTAACACGGTGGTTTGCAATGATTGCTAGAAGGATGTCGTTTAAATCAGCGGTACCAATCCTCTCCACTAGCTGTTCTTTGGTTGTGATTGAGGCATCGTCAGAGAAGAGCTCAAAAATAGGTCCGGACAAAGATTCAGAATTTTTACTCCTAGTTTTAGGCGGCATAGTTCATCCCTCCCTCCCCGATATTAGTGTATATAATGTACTTGTATAGTGTGACTATGTGAAGCTGCCTGCAAGTGTGTACAAGGGAGAGCACTAGCAGAGGGGGCAATATAGGAAGAACAACTTCACACAGGGGGGAGAACAAGAACTGAAAACCCACACAAAGTTTTTTGCTTCCAAAAAAACTTTAGAAATTCTGTGGCTTATTGTAAAGTGTATACTGTTTCACATACTCGATATCTGCTTTAATGAACGCTTTACTCCGCGGGAAGGGTATATCAGTTAGATTGTGAAGGGATCCCAATATCACGATAAGCCTCTCATATTCCCTCTCGAACCTATCCCGCGAGATGTTGTATGATGGGATATATTCCTCGATCCTACCGTTCTCAAATATTCCCCGTACCTGGACATGTATATATGAGCTGTTATTATATTATAGATACATAATATTCCCCGTATAGTACCTGCAGACAGATATAATATTAGGCTGTCCAGTATTGATTGTCGTTGGGCTTTTATCGAAGAATGGTTTGAGATAGAACAAAATGGACTTTACCACTGTTTTTCTCATGCAATTTTAGATCGGAATATGATGCCTGATATTGGTATATGGTTGTTCTCGGTTCCCACCAGGCTATTTCCTCTACCCCACTCTTGTTGCTGCTGCACGGGGTTACCAATGTTTTTTAAACGCTGCTGGAGGAAAATTGGTACGGTTTCTTTAGCTCCCAAAGTGCTCAATTGATAGAAAATTGTCTAAGGATGAGATATGTAGGCGATTTTGATCTCTAAGTGTCCACTTATAACCTTTAGAACAGTAAATGTAACATGAAAAAGCGATAAAGTGCACACAAAAATTGGCCCGTTTCCGAAAACGTCAATTAGTAATTTTTAAAGTCAATCAATCACATAATTGGCTTCACTACGTCTTTGAACTGACCTAGAACTATCTTTTACTGAAGAATTTTTTATAATAACCCAATCCTGAGGAGACCCGGAAGTGAAATTTTCTAATTTTGACCAAACTTTTTTGACGGCCCATTACTCAGTGACAAAATAAAAATAGGATCTTTTATTACACCTTAAACGATAGATAATTGTCCAATGAACAAGCTTGATGCAATAAAACATCACTCAGGTACCATTTTTAGAAAGTACAGCAGCTTAAGTACTAAAACTCGAAAATCGAGATTTTTCATATGCAGCAGCAACAAGAGTGGGGTAGAGAAAATAGCCTGGTGGGGACCGAGAACAGCTATATACCAATACCAGGCATCTTATTCCAATCCAAAATTGCGTGAGAAAAACGGTGGTGAAGTCCATTTTGCTCTATCTCAAACCATTTTCCCATAAAAGCCCAACGACAATCAATACTGGACAGCCTAATATATTCTTCACCCTCTTCACTAGGGATCCGGGGGCTAAGAGATGGACGTTCCCATCTCTCACCCTCTCTTTTAGCTTCTCGATGGCCAAGATCATGAGCCTCCGTCTCTACTGCCTCTGACAGTCGGGTATTGCAATTGGTCTCTTGTATAGAGGTTCCCTCCGCGACTATCCTTTGGAAGTGTCTGAACTTCGCTCTCCTCTCATCCAGGACTTCTGGTGTAAATTTAGGGAAGTATCCTCTGGTGTCCCACCTAGTCCAGTCGTTCCCATCCAACGTGTGACGAGGGAGATTCGTGAAAGCCTTCACTGCTCTCGACCTCCATGTATTCACGCGGACGTTCCCGCTGCTCCTGTTCTAGGTCCCTCCGCTGGCCATCCATACACCTCCTGAAGTCTGAACCTCTCAGTCTCAGCATTCGTCTCCTGGTGCTCCCCCGAATTATTATATATATACATACTTACATACATATGTGATGTTATCAGGAGACATCTTTTAAATGTCAATATTTTTGGAGACCATACTTTATGTCAATTACTGTAATAACCCGCGTTAACTTCGAACGATGGACCCCTCTGTGAGGAATAATTTCGTTTATTAAATACAACTGATTCGACATTTTTCAAAAATCGCAGTTCTAGAAATCTGCACTTGCTAATACTTAATATGATTGTAAACCAATTTATCTCCATTATCTCCGAGCTCAAAACTGTTGATTAGTCGTGCTTTGGGTCGTGCTCTGGGTTGATAAATTCGTCCCCTCCTTCGTTCATTAAGTTTTTAACAACAGTCCTTACTTTTGTACTTAGTGTCTCAATTAATTTCTTTCTAGCCGATCGCCACAACCCGAGGGACCATTGTTTAATGGGCCAATGAGTGTTGCTATCTCGCATATGGTACAATCACAATCAACATTCGTGATAACTGCGGCACTTCTAGTCCTGCACGGGCAGTTCACAATATAGCCTTCATGTACCCCTCGAACAACCACATAGTAGAGTCGATAAGAACACTCACCTCCTCCGATTTCAGTGAAACTTCTCACATGCTAAAATATGATAATGAAGGTACAAATACCGCTTATTTTATTTTTGGTTTGTTAATTATCGCTAATTGAAAAACGCCAAAAATGGGCTAAAATGGCCCTTAAGGTGGATTTGAAATTTTGGAGTTGGAGCTCCAGACTTCGTACAGGTGTCCGCTAGGATGCCAATATGCACCACAAGC
>AVPN01001581.1:4432-20919 GCA_000695325.1 Pleurobrachia bachei | reverse complement strand
CTCTCACTGCAGGTGGTGGATGTTCTGAATGATCTTTACACTCTGTTTGATGAACTCGTGGACAAATTCGATTGCTACAAAGTATGAAACATCTTGATCAGTTATATAACCAGTTATCTCATGCTGCTCGTTCATGCTGCTCGTTCTTGTGCAATGTGCTCTTCTCCTTCTTTACACACTCTAGTAGCGTTCTCAAACAAGCATATTTTCTTCTAAAGGTCGAGACGATCGGAGACGCCTACATGGTTGTCTCAGGTATCCCAGAACGGAACGGAACAAGACATTCCTATGAAATTGCTGCCATGGCTCTCAGCTTCCTAAACGGAATTAAGACGTTCAAAGTGAGGCACCGTCCTGGGGAAAGACTCGGTATCAGGTGAGAGATGTAATATTGAAATACACCACGGAAGCTGGCACGTTTATAACATATTTCGTTACTCGTTCTATAGAGTCAGACCTGCACAATGCCCTCTGCTCAGACATCTCACATTGTACCCTTGATCAGGATTGGCCTACATTCAGGAGGTTGTGCAGCGGGTGTGGTCGGTCAAAAGATGCCCAGGTACTGCCTCTTTGGAGATACCGTCAACACTGCCAGTCGGATGGAGAGTACAGGTGATTATAATTACTAATTAATTAGTTAATTATTAGTTAGTTAGTAATGATAGTTGTAGTTGACCATCAACTAGAACATTTTCGTTTGGTGATGTCATTCCCTCTTAGAAGGCTTCGTTTGCGAAGGGGTGAGTGGGTGACTCTGCCACTAATATTTCCGTAGGTTATTGGTTAAACTAGATACACCCATGTTTTTCTATTGTGTTCGAATGTTTCAGGTGTCCCATCCAAGATTCACACAAGTAGAGAGTTTTACATTGAACTACAAAACCATGGTGATGAATTCTTGACGGAGGAGAGGGGTGAGATGGAAGTAAAGGTATAAAGTCTTAGCACGTAGAATAGAGAGGTGTTCTAAATGAAGCATGAACTTTTCTAAATTATTGGTTTAATCTTTCCTGCGATAAAAATTCTGCATGTCGGATGTTTTGACTTGCTAGGGATGTCCTGACAATTACAATATGATTTCAGGGCAAGGGAAAGATGACGACCTATTTTCTAGTTGGAAGACGGACCCAAGATCCCACAATTCCATCTCTCCCGATACCCAACCTATATCGTCCTCCTCCTCGGCTAGAACCCCTGCAGCTGAATCACTCCATCGTGGACGTTGCTCCAGCCTACAATATCGCTCCAGCTCTGTGCGTAACCGAACCAACACCAGACAAGACAATAAGTGATCCAATCGCAAACGGATTTGAGTTGTCTGACACCGTGTCCACGCTACATAAAGTATGAACAATAACGGGTGGCCGACGGTTGGATGAGTTTCATTTTCAGAAATATCAAAGTTGTGTTTAGTGTAGCTTAGATGTTCCGAGTCATTCCAAAACCACAAAAAGACTGATTTTACGAAAAATTCGAGCGAGTGTACAAATTTACATTACTTCAAAACATTAAAAAACATTGTCTTTTATTGGTTACCCTCCAATGCCCCAAACATTATTTGTTGGATCGCACTGAAAAGTTCATTCTTCGAACTCACTCCGAAGGTTATTTTGGTGTCAGACCAATGCTCTGAAGGTTATTTTGCAAAGAGTCTAATGAACCCAAAGTGCCCCTCTGAGATTGGACGGGGTGATAACCCGCACCGGCCTTCCCTTATCCACAATAATTTCTTCTGATGATGAGACAATGGTTGATTCCCGTTCATACTCATTTGCGTACATTATCAAACTATGCACCCTTTTTCTGGAGTTGCTCTTTGGCGTGACAGTACACTTGTTACATTCACAATTGTTCATTCCGGTGCAGTGGGGAGAGGTTACGTAGACACCAGAGTCTCTTGTTACCATGGTATTATAATCGGACATATACCGGTTTCGAGTTGTATTGACCTCGGACATGACTCGTGATCGGGTTGTTTGTGCGGCCATGGTGTAACATTCAGAGCACAGGACACACGGACACGGTTCTGTACACCTATCACCATGGTTACCATGGTACTCACAACTACACGAACTCCGACTACAATAACTCTCAGAAGTCATCTCTCTCTGTTCCCTCCGGAGCCGCTTCTCTTCGTTTATTTTCTCCCGGCGCTCCTCCCTTAACTCAAGCGTCTTTTTTATCTCCAATAGCTTCTTCTGCTCCTCAACATCACAAAACAAATCCTGGGCTGCTCGTAGGATTTCCTTGCGTTGTTTGCGGAGGACCGTGAGATTTCGTTCAAGGCGGACAAGTTGCTTTTGGTCGGTGTTCTTTGTTGACGTCCACATGTTCCGGTGTGTTTTTTGATCTGTTACCATGGAACCCGTCGTGAATTGTTTCCTGCGAGATTGAAACTATGAAAATTCAATTGTTTCCTGAGAGAAGTAAACAGTATGAAACTTTAACTGTTCAAGAACTATTGTGGATGGACCTTCATGGTAAAGTGAAGAATCGGTCAAATTTTCATGAACAAAATATCTGACCTGATTGTCTCCATTTCGGCATCTTTAAAGACACGAAGATCACTCGTTGAGACACATTTGACATCGTTATCTGGAACAGCGGACACCCCAAAGTCGGAGACATCGGGAGGTTTTGGGTGACATTCTGAATCCTTCATCTCAGGCAGGGCAAGGACTTCCTTATCTTCTGTTGGGGTGAAAAACAGGCTTTTATTAATTAATGTGCTTTCAAGCTCTATAATCAATAATTTGATGTGCTGTTTCAATACCAAAACATTATGTCCGTGTTAAAAAGAAACAATATACTACATGTCCAACTTACTGAGTTCCTTTTCGTCCGTTTCGCACGCAGCATTAGACACACTTTTCACCGTGGCAGTGCCCTTGTGTGCGATGGGTGGCTTGTGCATTACTGCTCTGGATTTGGTGGCTGGTTTTGGGGGTACCGGTGGCTGAAACAAATGAGTAAGGTATTAGAGCCGCTACAACAAAACGTACCATGTTTCAAATTTCCATAATAGATCTTCGTTGCAAGACAACAACAATTTTACAGTAATGTAACTAATTTTCTGTATTATTATTATTACATATATTGAGTATAGACTGGAGATATATGTTTAACTTACCGGTGCATTAGCCGCTCTGTCCGCCTTAAACAGGGCCTCTAGGAGCTCAGGTACAGGATCAGCTCCAGTTTCCCGGGTAACTATCTCTGTTTCCGTCTCCTGGTCCTCCGTCCACAGATGCTCTCCAACCGATCTAGTGATGTGATGGTACTCAGTCCCCATGGCAACGTGACGCTTAGCAACACCCTGTTTTTCCTCCGGGACAATCTGAACGGCAACCTCTGCCCTTTCTGGGTCCATTGTGCCCACACGCTGGGTTACCATGGATACAGGGTCTGTCCATGTTCCAGAACAAACCGTTATAGGAGCTGGCTCGGTACACATGCCCCTAGTTTTCATTTCCTTCTTGGGCTTCTTCGCTTTCTTCGGCTTCTCTGATTTTTCACCTTTAGGTGGCTTAGAATCGGGTGACTTCTTTTTCTTCTTGGGTTTATCTGTGGGTTCGCCACCTGATTTAGGATCCTCATTGATAGGATTATCTGCATATAAGTGAGAAGTCTTTTTAGGGCCACTATAAGAAAGAATAACGTTCTTTTGCACCTGTCCTTCCACCGCTGTGACACTGGGTCTTCTCTTCAGGTTCTCAACCATGGCCCCCATCCTCATTACATTTCCCTCTCCCTTCACCTCAATATCCTCATCGGGACGGGGAGAAGAACTAGAGGGTCGTCCATCTTTCTCGAACTTAATAGCAGCAGATTTGGATGATACGATGGAGTTTTTCTTAGGTTTCACGGGTTTAGATCCCGCCTCCAAATATCCGGATATTGAATTTTTCGGCATCGTGTCTGCACCTTGATCATTGATATTGGGTCGTGGAGGTTTAGGGGGAAGAGATGCTGATACCTTAGCACTTGATGAACAACTGCTTGAACTGCTTGATTTGTTAGATTCAGATGAATTTCTTGATCTAGCTGAGTCCGTGGAAATAGTTCGTTTTCGAGAAACCGAAGCAGTCGATGCTTTCCGGGTTCTTCTGGGCTGTTTATTGGAAGTTGATTCTAGATTGGCCGCTGCAGATGAGTGTCTAGCTCTTCCTGATTCAGTGGCAGAAGATTGTCTTCCTGATTCAGTGGCAGATGATTGTCTGGCTCTTCCTGGCTCTGATACAGCTGCAGATGAGTGTCTGGCTCTTCCTGATTCAGTGACAGGAGATTTTCCTCCTGACTCAGTGGCAGATAATTGTCTGCCTCTTCCTGACTCAGAAGATTTTCTTGATCTGGAGGATGATACAGCAGTTATGACGCTTGAAGCTCTCCTGAACCTTGATAATGATTCAGTACCGACTGGCTGTTCTGTTGCAGTAGTGTTTTCACTAGCTACAAAGTTTGATTCTGCTATTGATTCTCTCTTTGCTGTAGCAACTGTCGAAGCTTTCCGAAATCTTGATGTTGATTCTAAAACTGTAGAAGATTTCTCGGCAGTAACTTGATTTGCGTCACCTGATGCTACAGCTAATTTTGCTTCTGATAAATCTGAACTACACTCTGCAGTGGCTGTGGATGATTTCCGAACTGAAAATGCGGTTGCGGCGGTTGAAACTCTTCTAAACCTTGAAGAGGTAGCCTCAGCAACTGTGTCTGAAGATTTGGCTACACTGCTTGAAGCACGCCTAGCTCGTGGAACTGTTGATGATGTTGCTAAAACGGACTCGGAAGATTGTCTGATTCGAGTTGTTTCTGCTGCCTCCGAGACTGTGGAAACGTTCCGTGCAGAAAATGCAGTTGCAACAGTTGAAGCTCTTCTGAACCCTTTGGAAGTTGCGACTTCTGCTAAATGACCTGATGAAGATCCTTTAGTTGGTTCTGTAGAGAGTTTGTTGTCTTCACCACCAGCACTGGTAGAATGTTTCCTGGATCTGGAAAATGCGGTTGCACCACTGGACGCTCTCCTAAACCGAGTTCTAAACGAAACACCGGCCTGAGCTGCGGCAGATTGTTGTCTGTCTGCGGCGGATTGTTGTCTTGCCCGTGATGAAGCAGTACTACCAGCGAATGATTCCCTTCTTGATCGGGTTGTTACACTCACAGATTCCTTTTTGTTGTCAGCAGCTGCTGTTGTCGACGATTCAGAACGAATGGAAGCAGAATTACTGGGTAATGATGTGGCATTATCAGCGGGTAATGATTTGTCCCACCGAGGTGTAAACATTCCTGCAGCGGCGGATGAGATAATCCCACCGCACTCTTATGAAGTTGAATGGTAACGGTAATTACAACAGTATAATGGGTGCAAACAGGAGCTTAGCTGTACAAGGGTGTGTGTGCTAGCTAATCAGCGGAGGTGTGTGTAACATTGTAGCTGGTGGCATTGTGGTTCTGTGATCTATAACCACAGTGTAGCTGGTGCGAACATGCATTGCTAGATATAGGAAGAGATAACATCATGGTATGTACATTATATCTGGAAACAAGCATATATCTAGATATAAAATTAGAATGAATTACTGGAAAGATGGATGGTAGCCAACTAGGAAATTGTTAAGTAGCACCCCCTCCTGTGTACTATTTTTATACACCTTCACGTCAAAACTCTATCACAAAAAGTGTCAGCCCATAATTCGTATCCCACCTTGTCCCACACGCAGTGTGTATAGTTTTTGTTGTGCAATTGATCTTATCTAAATGGCACCCTGGCCCTATGAGGAAGATGAGGACGATGAAAACACTGACCCACCCTCCCTTTCACCGCTGTCCGATGTTATTGAGGAACAAGAACCGACCGAGAACAGTGAAGATTTCTCGGCTTTTGAGAAAAGGCTAGCAGAAGAAGAGACAAGGGTTGCTCGGGACCAAGATGCAACCGAAAACAGTGAGGATTTTTCTGCTTTCGAGAGAAGGTTGGCTGAAGAAGAAGCAAGGGTAGCTGTGGATCAAGATACAACAGAAAACAGTGAGGATTTTTCCGCTTTTGAAAGACGGCTAGCTGAAGAAGAAGCAAGGGTAGCCCGGGACCAAGATGCAACCGAAAATAGCGAAGATTTCTCGGCCTTTGAAAGGAAACTAGCAGAAGAAGAAACAAGGATAACCGGTGGAAGTGATAAAATTCAGCCTGATGAAGAAGAAACGGAATCGGATTTCTCTGCATTCGAACAGCGTCTAGCTACAGCTGAACATAACCCACATACAGAGCTAACAGAAGAGAACATTTCGTGTAATGAAGTACTCCCACCTAGGGAGACAAGAGTTACATTTCAAGAGGAGGATGACGAAGAGGACGAAACAGAGAGTGAGGACTTCTCAGCGTTTGAGAGGCGTCTGGCAGCAGAACAACAGTTAATGGAACCCATTGATGATGCAGCGGACAGGTTTTACCGCGACTACGAGGAGATGTATGGAGTACGCTCACCTGAGGGTTGTGTGCCCCTATCTCTCACCGAGTACACAGCAACCACTAGGACCGAGGATGTGGAGGACAGCGAAGAAGAGGAAGACGACTTTGAGGATGATAAAGAGGAGGAGGAGGACGGGGTTGATCCGTGTGTGAAGGAGTATGATGCAAGGGTTTCACAACGCCGGGCAGAGAAAGAGGACTCTCTGTTGGAGCCGGATTCCAGTGAATCTTCCTCGGCGTTTGAGCGGCGTTTAGCTCAAAAGTTCCCCGTCAACCCTGGTTCAGAACAAGATGATGATGAAACTGATTTCGATGGAATGAACACCAGGACAAGGGACGACTTTGAAAGATCAATCCTGACCCTTGATGAGGTACTTTCGGAACCCCCAGCATCGCGGGCAGGCTCCCCGTTACTGACAGACCAGGAACCTCCGCTCCTGAGTATCACCGGTCACAATATCAGTACCAACCTCAACACATCGAAAATATCCCCACCCAAGGATACGATTAGCAGTGGTTCTGAGAGGACAGGTGTCACCCCGCCAACTGCCGGATCGATTGCCCGACTTCTCACCGATCTAGAACACATTCCCGATTCAAAGTACCGGGATTCAGTGCTACGGGTCATTGAAAAGCTAGCCAACTGCATGGTGTACCTCACCGACCTGAACAGTGAACTAAAGACTAACCTGCAAAAGGGATTCCAATGTCCCCTGCATCACCACGGTGGGAGCTACGAGTGTCTCCCTCATGAGACGATCTCACAGCGGTGCCTCCGGAAGTGCAGTAGTTACAAGTGTCTAGGGGTGTGCGGTGCAACACGGGGTATGATGGGAGGATCAGATCAGAGGTTAGCAGCATCAGATTACACTCGGAACAGTAGGAACCGACTAAATAGTACCACCGATCAGGATGAGTTCTTCCTGGTTCAGGAGCAGCTGTCCGCTAGACCCAGACGCAGGAGCATGATCGAATACCCCACTGATCTTGAGTCCCCCGACAAGGACGCAACGCTGGAGGAGCAGATTAAAGCGTGTCTTAACAATGCAACTAGCTTGGAGACTCTCCTAAATAGTCCGAGTGCGGGAGTGGGATTGAGCCCGAACCACAGGCTCTCCCAATCAATGCCTAACATAGTTTCCAGGGGATCAGGAATGAAGGATGATATATCTCTGAGTACCATAGAATCCCGCAGTAAGGCAAGCAGTGAGGGGATTAATGGAGAGGAGGAGGAGGAGGAGGAGGTGTCACCCAACCTAGGACACATAAAAGTTCCTGACAAGCTACGGCACAAACTGACGAGGCCACTTCTCCAACCTACCGATTCAACGTCAGACTCCACTTCAACAGCTCGCCTGATAAATGACGATGAAACTGGGAAGAGGGCGAACGCAAAACTAAAAGAAGTCATGAGGATAGAACGGGAGCTGGAGGAGTGTGTCAAGTTGTCCATGAGTTTGGAAGATTTAATCATTGATTACGTAGCTAAGAATGACACTCAGACGATGCAACAGAGTTTCAAGAGCATCTCAATGCCTGATGTTCGGCTCCGCGGCTCACTAGCAGAACTAAGCTCCAGACCCAACCTGAGGACATCCCTGAACGAAGTTCCACATCATCCAGCGTACAGCTCTTCCGGGTATGGCGGCATGGATCTATCACCACGAATGACTCGCAGACAATTTCCCCCTCGTGCTGGTCTGAATGCGGGTAGACAAGCATGGGGAAGCGACGACATACCACGGTTCAGACGACATCTTCGTCCACAATATTATGACCAGTTAACATCCAGTGACTCTTATGAACGGCCTTTCCGCCCAAAGTTGAAAAAGAAATCCCTGAGCATGAGCCTAAACACGGCCTCATCTTCATTCTCCTCTTCTCCATCCTCCTCGGACGGAGAACGATTCCGAAAGAAGGTCACCAAACTCAACTACCCTCGGACAGACTCACCTCCTGGGAAGGTGGTGAGGTTTAGACGACCTACAACGCCTGATACCAGTGATGCTCATGATGGTGATGCTGCAGGGAGATATTCTGAGGAGGACAGTGAGCTGTCTGGTAGGATCAATACTGAACCACCGATCCCGAAAGAGACTTCTTCCAGTGAGGAAGAGGAAGAGGAAGACGAGGAGAAAACAACTTCAACTGAGAGTGAGTTGGAGGAGATCATTGTAGATCATAGGCCCTTGGATTCGTCCCCTCTCGCTGCCACTTCTTCTAGCAAGACGAGTAGCGAGACCTCGTTGGAGACTCCAGAAGAAAAGACTGAGACTCAGAGAAGGAAGGGCAAAACAACAGATTTGCCTTTAGTAGAGACTGATAAAGTCCCTGTTGAGAAAACGATTGATAGGACTACACAAACGGACAGTGAGGAGGAATCTGTTGAAAAACCAGAGACGAAGAATCTAACCACGAATTCTGAAAAGGCTCCTAAACCAGATTCAAATGATCCAACCAAAATAACAGAACCAGCCTCTCCGGAAGAAGGAGGTGAAAAACGACCCCCCAAAACCAAAAAAGAGAAGAAGGTTCATAAGAAGGAAGGGGAGCCCAAGAAAAGAAGGGAAAGTGACAAGAAGGATCAGGTACCTGAAAACAATGAAAAAGCTCAGAAGTCTCCCAGTCCGTCCCGA
The DNA here is from genome assembly GCA_000695325.1 of Pleurobrachia bachei. NCBI lineage: Eukaryota > Metazoa > Ctenophora > Tentaculata > Cydippida > Pleurobrachiidae > Pleurobrachia > Pleurobrachia bachei. The sequence goes on along the minus strand of AVPN01001581.1, from coordinate 11,817 downwards.
TCTCCTGAAATCACCAAATCACCTGACTTATCGAGTCCAGCACGATCCCCAACAAGAGAAGTGCACCAACAACCGATAACAAGAATTGATAAGGCAGTTTCGCCAATACACTTCGCAGACCATGGACCTGAAGTTTCCTTTAGCACAAGGGCGACATCTCCCATAAAAATCATTGAAATGGGGACCACAAAACGAGATTTTGGCAGCCAAGCCAATGTTGCCTTTTTTGAAACTAAAACAACAACAACTTCCACTCTATCGACACAGACAATTGACAGTCCGAGACGGGAACCAACTCCACTTCTCTCCCATTCGTTTTCCCAGACAACAGAGGAAAGGTCCCCGTCGTCACTGAGTAAACCACGTGACCAATCAATCAGATCAGAGCCAAACCTTGCCGAGCGATCCTGGTCTGACAAACCCAACTCGTTCGACGTGGCACGATCCTGCGATCACCTCCAGGATTATAGCAAGGGGACAGAGGTTACCACGCATACTCCTTCATCAAAACAAACGCCAGTGCGAACTACGCGACCTGCTGCTGCCGGGAAATATTCCAACGAGGATATTCATGACTATCCTAAAGATCATCACAGAGACAACTATCCTAAAGATCGTGTTGTTAGGAATAGGAGAACGAGAAGGGGCCGAAAGAAGGCGGAGTTGTATAGCGAGGAATCTCTGACAGACCAAACGAGTAGCAGTAACCGAACAGATGACTCAGGAATTGAGGAACGGAGACGGAGGAGAAGGAGAGCTGAGATGAACCTACAAAGAAACATGTCACAATACGGGGCTGCTTCACAACTTGTTACATCCCACCACCAGGGGGCTGCTTCATTGCAACATGGGGTCACTACTGCTGCATCACATGGGGCAAACTGTATCTCATGTCAGAGGGAGATAGCCAACTATCCTCACGTCCGGCTATGCAAATACCACCATCCCCAACAAAGCAAGTGTCACGCTTACGTCATGGATAAACGTCAGTTGAAGAAACCCGAGAAAGCCCATTTTAACACTGTCACCTACTTTGTAAACAAGCCAGCAGGTGAATCAAGTGAGAGTACGTCTAACCACAACAACCCCGTTAAGAGATCTCATCATGTAGAGGACATAGATAAGCACCTCGCCAAACAACTGAGGAGTCCAACTCCCGCAGGGGATGACAACACGCTAAACTTTTCAACCAACTTCTACACTGTGTCACCAGACCCGAGAAGGCCTCATCCAGACGATGATGTTTCTATTTTACTCGTTCCTAACAGCCCAGAGTTTGAGGGGAAGGATGTTATCTGGGAGAAAATTCCTGATAAATCTTCTTCTTCTGGTGATGATGAGGATACTACGACAGAGGACCGTGCATTTGACGAGTATAACGAGCTGATGCAGAGGCTCAATAACAGCTCTATCAACAAACGGAGGCTTATACTATCTCTTTTTAAGAACATGGGGTCAACAGAGCAGAGGTCAAAGAGACTACTTGACAATCTGAACCGGAGGATGAAACTCTGAACGAACGAGGAAGTAGGAATGAGTTAAATTTTGTATTGAAATTGCTAATTTTTAAAAAGTGTGTGTTTTCAAGCAAAGCTCTGACCTCAGCCGATCCGTAAAACAGTTCAAAAGTCAGCCACCAACTGAAGAATAAAGCCACGATTTTTCGGTAAAAACGGCCATCTTGGATCTTATCTTCCAGGCCTTCATTTTATTGAGAAACACGCGACGCGCATTTCATTTCGAATAAAATATGAAAATGAATTTGCGCGTGACATAAATGACGCCATCGTGATGTAAAAATGGATTGGAGATCAGTTACTCCCCTTTCATTCTGCTTGTTCATATTCGAAGATCTTCTTGGTTTTCTATTGTCCAGGCCAGGTTCCAATTTGTTAATGTTACTGGACATTGGACAACCATTGCCAGTTGCCACCATCAACAAATTAAAACACAGATCTCCAGTTTTTTACTAAATAAATTTTCTCAACTTGAATCTGAGATTAAGACCGTAATATATAGCGAAGAAAAGTTCGCAGTTAACTCACTCACAAGGCCTTGCCATTGACACAGGTCATATGTTCCCAAACTCGGGAAAACTTTCCAGAATTAGGGAACAAACCAGGAACCGACCGAAACAAGTAAACAACCAATCAGAACTCGTTATTTAGGTCACGTGACTGGTTATCAGCCAATCAGAGACCAGTATTTCCTGATTCGGTCTGTTCCTGGAACAAACACCGTGCAAGAGCAGGCCCACGGGGATGGATAAAAAATAGATAAACCCTGATATATATTTCAGTAGAAGACGGTTTAATTTTCTTTTTAAAGTGCTACAGGGCGTTCCAAAAAATTGGAGCCAAGCTTTTCTCAAAGTGACCCCAATATAGTTAGAAATGTCCTGTTTTATCCTAGAACACAACCCTCGATAAAGGGGGAGAGAATTCTTATTTTTAATCAGTGCCCAGACACAAATCAAATTCATTTTCCTTTCCAACCACAAACACACACAAACAACTTTAAAATAGGCCTAGTTTAAAATTGCAGTTCAAAAACTAAAAAAAGCGGGGGAAAAGCTTATAATAATTACGCTCAAAGTTGTTCATGTGTATCGGATAAAAAATACTTGAACAATCCGGTCTAGACGCTGATAATCTTTTCAGACTTGTTTCTTACAGTCGGACCCCGATTTACCGGGATGCTCTAGGGAAAGGAATTTGCCCGGTAAATCGTGGTTCGACTGTATACAATATATATAATTATATTGCTAATAAGTTAGTTTCAAATCAAATATAGTTATAGACCATACACACTTGTAATTGTTCTGTATCTTATATATTTCAGTGTCTGAATATACCGCACACATGATACCCCCCTCAACATATAATACTTTGAGTCACTTATCTCAAGAGATTTACACCATTTAAATCGTGGTTTTCACCTTTCCACCGTCTCCTTCACTCACAAATCTCTTCCGGCCCCGGGTCGGGGGAAAGACCATATCGTAAGTTTCCTCGGACATGAAATTCTGAGTAACGCACATGTCACAGAAGGTACAGTAGAGGGAACGAGAAGGGGCCGAAAGAAGGCGGAGTTGTATAGCGAGGAATCTCTGACAGACCAAACGAGTAGCAGTAACCGAACAGATGACTCAGGAATTGAGGAACGGAGACGGAGGAGAAGGAGAGCTGAGATGAACCTACAAAGAAACATGTCACAATACGGGGCTGCTTCACAACTTGTTACATCCCACCACCAGGGAGCTGCTTCATTGCAACATGGGGTCACTACTGCTGCATCACATGGGGCAAACTGTATCTCATGTCAGAGGGAGATAGCCAACTATCCTCACGTCCGGCTATGCAAATACCACCATCCCCAACAAAGCAAGTGTCACGCTTACGTCATGGATAAACGTCAGTTGAAGAAACCCGAGAAAGCCCATTTTAACACTGTCACCTACTTTGTAAACAAGCCAGCAGGTGAATCAAGTGAGAGTACGTCTAACCACAACAACCCCGTTAAGAGATCTCATCATGTAGAGGACATAGATAAGCACCTCGCCAAACAACTGAGGAGTCCAACTCCCGCAGGGGATGACAACACGCTAAACTTTTCAACCAACTTCTACACTGTGTCACCAGACCCGAGAAGGCCTCATCCAGACGATGATGTTTCTATTTTACTCGTTCCTAACAGCCCAGAGTTTGAGGGGAAGGATGTTATCTGGGAGAAAATTCCTGATAAATCTTCTTCTTCTGGTGATGATGAGGATACTACGACAGAGGACCGTGCATTTGACGAGTATAACGAGCTGATGCAGAGGCTCAATAACAGCTCTATCAACAAACGGAGGCTTATACTATCTCTTTTTAAGAACATGGGGTCAACAGAGCAGAGGTCAAAGAGACTACTTGACAATCTGAACCGGAGGATGAAACTCTGAACGAACGAGGAAGTAGGAATGAGTTAAATTTTGTATTGAAATTGCTAATTTTTAAAAAGTGTGTGTTTTCAAGCAAAGCTCTGACCTCAGCCGATCCGTAAAACAGTTCAAAAGTCAGCCACCAACTGAAGAATAAAGCCACGATTTTTCGGTAAAAACGGCCATCTTGGATCTTATCTTCCAGGCCTTCATTTTATTGAGAAACACGCGACGCGCATTTCATTTCGAATAAAATATGAAAATGAATTTGCGCGTGACATAAATGACGCCATCGTGATGTAAAAATGGATTGGAGATCAGTTACTCCCCTTTCATTCTGCTTGTTCATATTCGAAGATCTTCTTGGTTTTCTATTGTCCAGGCCAGGTTCCAATTTGTTAATGTTACTGGACATTGGACAACCATTGCCAGTTGCCACCATCAACAAATTAAAACACAGATCTCCAGTTTTTTACTAAATAAATTTTCTCAACTTGAATCTGAGATTAAGACCGTAATATATAGCGAAGAAAAGTTCGCAGTTAACTCACTCACAAGGCCTTGCCATTGACACAGGTCATATGTTCCCAAACTCGGGAAAACTTTCCCAAACACGTGACTGGTTATCAGCCAATCAGAGACCAGTATTTCCTGATTCGGTCTGTTCCTGGAACAAACACCGTGCAAGAGCAGGCCCACGGGGATGGATAAAAAATAGATAAACCCTGATATATATTTCAGTAGAAGACGGTTTAATTTTCTTTTTAAAGTGCTACAGGGCGTTCCAAAAAATTGGAGCCAAGCTTTTCTCAAAGTGACCCCAATATAGTTAGAAATGTCCTGTTTTATCCTAGAACACAACCCTCGATAAAGGGGGAGAGAATTCTTATTTTTAATCAGTGCCCAGACACAAATCAAATTCATTTTCCTTTCCAACCACAAACACACACAAACAACTTTAAAATAGGCCTAGTTTAAAATTGCAGTTCAAAAACTAAAAAAAGCGGGGGAAAAGCTTATAATAATTACGCTCAAAGTTGTTCATGTGTATCGGATAAAAAATACTTGAACAATCCGGTCTAGACGCTGATCATCTTTTCAGACTTGTTTCTTACAGTCGGACCCCGATTTACCGGGATGCTCTAGGGAAAGGAATTTGCCCGGTAAATCGTGGTTCGACTGTATACAATATATATAATTATATTGCTAATAAGTTAGTTTCAAATCAAATATAGTTATAGACCATACACACTTGTAATTGTTCTGTATCTTATATATTTCAGTGTCTGAATATACCGCACACATGATACCCCCCTCAACATATAATACTTTGAGTCACTTATCTCAAGAGATTTACACCATTTAAATCGTGGTTTTCACCTTTCCACCGTCTCCTTCACTCACAAATCTCTTCCGGCCCCGGGTCGGGGGAAAGACCATATCGTAAGTTTCCTCGGACATGAAATTCTGAGTAACGCACATGTCACAGAAGGTACAGTAGAGGGAAGATGCAGAGGGGATATCGAGGGTTAATTCGGGGAGATCGTCTGTTACCCGTTTGAAGCCCTTTTCGAATTGGTCAGGGGTAATGATACTCGCCTGAGAAGGGGAAGTGGTCAGTATCAGGTAGTGCTAAAAGAGGAAGTAACAGACTCAATAAGAGAGAGGGTCGAGTGAGGAAAACAAGGTTCTGCTGGTTAAAGTGATTGTTCCAGCTCTCTCATTCCTGCCTCGCATGCTAGGTAGCCACGTCTCAGACTGTTATTATACACACTACACGTGTGTGGACATGGTGTGTGTGAAGCAGGTGAGTCGCGTGATATCTTGGCTCATCGCCAACTAAAACACAGCGCCTCATGTGCGTCTTGAAATTGTGTGCTTTTCATACACAACTCAGGGATAGGACCGCGCGCCGCGCTGCAGTGGTGTGCTCTTCGCACCGCGCCACAACCTTTCTTCACTTTTTTCTCCTCTCTCTTGAATCTTCTTTTGCAACAATCTCTCTCCCCCATTTCAGACCCGTTCAATTCACTCACTTTCACACAAAGATGAACGCGTGAACGGTTAAGGAACATGACGTGACGGTATAGAGAACTAGGACTTGTAACCAGCATTAGTAACGAAGTAACCCCTTGCCAGCGCGAATGGTGAGGTGAGGCGTCTTCGATACCAATAACCGGTAATACAGTGGTTAGTGAGACCCCGATTTACCGGGAGGATTAAAATTTGTTTTGTTCAAGAGGAATGAGGGTCGAACAAGGCAAGGTCGAACAATAACTTACATACACGACCCAAATGGACCAACTCACATTCCTCTCACAAACGAACAATCCAACACGACCCAACTCACCTTCCCGAGATACTGAAGAAGATCAATAATTCTCTGAGCGTGGGTTTTGAATTCTGTAACACGTTGTTCCATAGCCAACACTATCGCCTCGTAAACAACTTCGTGGTGGAAGTGGGGTATATCTAGCTCTCTGAGGCTCCTGCAAGATAATAGTTTGGGTTACTTAGCTACACAATGAGCAAACTGCATACCGCCCGGGTATGGGTAACTATGGCGCTAAGCTCCCCCTTTCTCAACTTCGGAACAACAAGGTACACTTCTAATTGTGCCTTGTACAGTGGGGGACCAAGGGAACCCGCTGATAAAATACAGTAGTTATGGAAATGTACCATTGGTCTTTTTCACATGTACCATTGCTCTTTTTCACATTGCTATCTTTTTTAGGTAAGTTTCTAATAAGGATATCGAATTCGACTACAAGATGAGGAAACACTGATATGTGTTCTTTATCACCAAATCATCTAGGAGTTCATTAACAGCCAATTGCCCGGCTGTGAATGGCTGATGTGGGTTTGATACAATTTTTAGGGTTATACTTTATAGCACTAATTTGATGGCGTGAGCGTAGAAATAGCATGAGCAATGAAAACACAGAGACTGACTATTAATTGAAAGCCGTGTGAAATACCTACATGAGGGAATTTTACCTTATTACTTCAATATTAGCCAACCCTAAATTAAGAGTAAAGCAAAATTATTAAGAGTAAATTTTGCTTTACTCATAATTTTGGGTTGGCTAATATTGAAGTAATAAGGCCGTGTGAAATACCTACATAAGGGAAGTGTACCTGAATTCAGTTAAAATTCAGTCTCTGTTTTCATTGCTCATGCTATTGCAACGCTTACGCCTTCAAATTAGTGCTATAACCCTAAAAATTGTATCAAAACCACATCAGCCATTGTTACATCAATACATTCACAGCCGGGCAACTGACTGTTAATGAACTCCTAGATGATTTGGTGATAAAGAACCCATATCAGTGTTTCCTCATCTTGTAGTCGAATTCGATATCCTTATTAGAAACCTAAAAAAGATAGCAATGTGAAAAAGAGCAATGGTACATGTGAAAAAGACCAATGGTACATTTCCATATGGTGCCATAGCACATTGAT
>AVPN01001578.1:4678-20861 GCA_000695325.1 Pleurobrachia bachei | reverse complement strand
GCTCGCGCCCACCGGGGCGCTCGCGTGGTGGGGTAATTTCATTACCAACGGTGAAACTTGGAGATATTGTCTTACCTCCATTGTAGATATAGTTGTCAGTGGAGAAAGGAAGCTCCCTCAGGAGCTGGGTGGAGCGAAGTGTATAATTTATCACCTCAAATTTATCCTGATGGAGTGACATATTGTTGTCAGAAGCCCAACATCCGAATTCATTAAGACTCAGCTGCAGGTCATCTCTGTCGTTGATCGCTTTCCACAGCTTGGAGTCATCTTCATATTTTAAGACCATTAACAAAAGACATCCTCAGCCCCTCCCCACTTGTGAACAGTTATCCGCTGGTACCTAAAACTAATAAAACTCAGGGGTGATCAGAGACTATAGTGCATTAGTGAAGCATTGAAGAAACCATCTTGTTGCATTAGTTTACCGGTAATTATTGAGAACGTGTTCGATTGATCACCTCAAGACGAGTCATCGGAACAACTTGAATTAGCCCATGAGAGCAACTGACTCGCTCGATATCCCCATTCAAGACGTTACCAATGAAGAAATGTGGCCCACACACGGCACACTGGGCCCTTTCATTCTGCTAATTGTATGTAATGCGCGGTGCCCCCACTACGGGTTGAGCAGAACGATAAGCAGCCGAGAGAGCGCGAATAAGCTGTGAAGGGCGCGCGACATAGGGGACACTCAAAACAAACCTGTCAAAATTGCTGTTTCTTGAAATTATTATATCATCAATTAACCCGCCCTTCCCATGACTAGCAATGCTCGGTAAAGTGCCTACTGATATTTTAAAGAAATTATCGGACAGTACTAATGACTCGGAGAAGTTTGCACACCTGCTCCTGCTCACCAAGGCCGTCAAGCCTGACTCTATGACACCAGAATTCGGGTATTGTAGGGGGGATTCTTGTTGTAACTGAGAGGCTCACTAGGTAGGCTCACTCCAGTTTATGGTATTTTTATTGTCAGACTGATATTTTAACCCTTTATCAGTATTGTGTCCATCTACTAACAATTCAATTCGCCCCAGGGAGCTACTAGCTAAATCAGTCAACATCAGCTTTGTGTGCCGTCTAGTGGTAGTGGATGAAGATAAGGAAAATGCGGCACTATACAAAACAATCGGAGTTCAGATCATTGCGACGTGTTTTCTACAGGACAGGTTTATCTCCCATCTGGAGAAATATCTCCCTACTTTTCTTGAGGTACATTTCACGCTGTCATGCCAATACTCTGACAGATTTCATGGTGTCTGAACATTAGCGAATATAATCATAGTTATTACCCATTCTACTGTTAACTTGTTACCCTGTTACCTCTGAATTTAACAACCCATTTGTTAGATGATAGACGATATAGAGGAGGAAGGGGCGGAGTCCCTTCAACAGATTCTGGACTACCTCACTGCCACAATTCCCGACAAACTCCTCCTAGAGGTGGTAAACCTGGGTCGGTACAGTCCCTACCTGTGGAAATCTGCCACCCTCTGTACCCTTGATCCACCAGTTAACAAGCTGCGGGACCACCTGGAGGCTCTGGTAAACAGGATAGAACTGGTAAAACCTCTCTCGGTAGAGGGGAATGTCTCACTTGTTCACGATGTAATTCATGTGCTGGAAACATTTCCCACCATAACCCTCCGGAAAAAGTGTAGTGATCGGCTTCTCAATGCGGTGGAGGGGCTGTTAAAATCACGGATACCAAGTCGAGAGAGGTACAAGGTGTTATCTAAGGGACAATACCTGACGGAAAAGTTCCCTAAATCGAACGTTACTCCCCTCCTGTTTTATCTAAGTGGTATTGAGCTGAAGATTCAGTTGGATATGATGGTGGAGCAAGGGTCCCACGAGACCACCGAGGGGTGTACTGAGGTCCAGTTGGTAGCGCTGGCACTAACGATAGGCAACTGTATCAGTCACCTGGCTAAACTGGAAGAGGCCGGAGAAGCAGTTTGGAGACAGATATCAGATCTCCGCACGACCATGGAATCTGTGGCACTATACCTTCAGACAATAACAACACGGACCCCACTCACCGTTCACCTGTTCAGTATCTACCTATCGTGGCTGGCTGATGATGAAGCAGAGCACACAATTCCAACTCTCATCTCCCTCTCTGATTACCTCCTGGCAGTGTGGGAGGGAGCCGCTCACAAGGAATTCCACTACTTCTGCCTCTCCTACTCGATTTCCCGGGGACTTGTTAACCAACTTGCTAAAGCCGAGTTTAGATGTTTCATCATGGACTCTTTTGGCGGGGTTCTGCTTAGGATGGCGTTTTGTGAGTACGAAGCCGGTATCCCCATCTCTCTCCTACCCGTGTTCGATGAGCTAGTCTCACTGCAACTCTACTGCATCATCCCTTCCGAGGTTGATACCGTTAAACTCTTCTTAGATCCCCCTAATCTGGCTACAATCAGATACTGCTGTTTCCTCCTCCTATGTCACGAGAAATACTCCACCACCCCGCCCTCTTTCTCCGCTCAGAACTGGCTCGGTGCCACGGTTGACTATCTTCTGGAATGCCAGTCGCCCTCCGATCTGTGGTTGTGTGCGGTGAGAACAGTGGCCGAGACCCTTGAGAGGTGTCCACAGGACTTTGATCATATCAATGTTGAGGGGCTCTTGGGGGCTAGTCTTACCCATGGAGGTCAGGATTGTAGCGAATTATTGGAGATTTTAGAGGAACTTACCATAGGAACAGAACTTGAACAGAACTAGAACTAGAACAGAACTAGACAGAAAAATAATTGTTTTAAAATTACATAAGAGGTCCAGTTGGTAGCGCTGGCACTAACGATAGGCAACTGTATCAGTCACCTGGCTAAACTGGAAGAGGCCGGAGAAGCAGTTTGGAGACAGATATCAGATCTCCGCACGACCATGGAATCTGTGGCACTATACCTTCAGACAATAACAACACGGACCCCACTCACCGTTCACCTGTTCAGTATCTACCTATCGTGGCTGGCTGATGATGAAGCAGAGCACACAATTCCAACTCTCATCTCCCTCTCTGATTACCTCCTGGCAGTGTGGGAGGGAGCCGCTCACAAGGAATTCCACTACTTCTGCCTCTCCTACTCGATTTCCCGGGGACTTGTTAACCAACTTGCTAAAGCCGAGTTTAGATGTTTCATCATGGACTCTTTTGGCGGGGTTCTGCTTAGGATGGCGTTTTGTGAGTACGAAGCCGGTATCCCCATCTCTCTCCTACCCGTGTTCGATGAGCTAGTCTCACTGCAACTCTACTGCATCATCCCTTCCGAGGTTGATACCGTTAAACTCTTCTTAGATCCCCCTAATCTGGCTACAATCCGCTCCTGCTGTTTCCTCCTCCTATGTCACGAGAAATACTCCACCACCCCGCCCTCTTTCTCCGCTCAGAACTGGCTCGGTGCCACGGTTGACTATCTTCTGGAATGCCAGTCGCCCTCCGATCTGTGGTTGTGTTCGGTGAGAACAGTGGCCGAGACCCTTGAGAGGTGTCCACAGGACTTTGATCATATCAATGTTGAGGGGCTCTTGGGGGCTAGTCTTACCCATGGAGGTCAGGATTGTAGCGAATTATTGGAGATTTTAGAGGAACTTACCATAGGAACAGAACTTGAACAGAACTAGAACTAGAACAGAACTAGACAGAAAAATAATTGTTTTAAAATTACATAATTTATTTCCTTTACATCTCAAATTTTTCAACCATTTGCAAACTATCATTTTCTCTTTGTATGTCACAACTCTGGTTCATTACCAGACATTCTTTCTGATGTTCATATCTCAGTCCCTCTTTCCTCTAATAGCTCTGATGGGTGGATGGCAGCAGGCTCAACGTGATGCAGACAAAGAGGAGGGAGCTGCTAATGAAAACTATGAACAGAGAGTCAGGAATGCCCGGTTTAGTGATACACTTGATATCAGGTAACTATAGAAACCAATGCTTCTGTTACCACGGTCACCAGTTACCACAGTTATCGCCCAGGATCGATCACAGTAACCACGATTACCTCCCAATTTTACTTAGGAATATCATGATTGATTGGCAATATTGGTTACCACCCTCACTCCTCCCCCACCCACTTCACTACCTTGTCCAGGTTTGGTTATGGCCGGCACACCGAGCCCACAGAGCGGATTGGTTGGATGGTGAACATGCAGCCCACCGAGATGATAGACGAAGAGAAGAGACTGGTTAGCTGCATGGACTACTACTTTCTGCAGGAGGACGGAGCCCGGTTCAAAGTTTCCATCCCCCACAAACCGTACTTTTTTGTACGTGCTGCACAGGGCCACGAACAGGAGGTGTGCTCCTATCTCAGGTTAGTGTACAGCACGTGATGACCAAATATGGGCATATCACTTGTTCATGTTATCACCAATAGCAATGTGCCTATATTTGGTGTTATAACTAAGGCTTTGTTTCCAGTAAGAAGTTCAGTGGTGTATCAATGACTGTCGAGCAAGTCAAGAAGGAAGACTTGGACTTGAAGAATCATCTGATAGGTCTGCAACAACCCTACATCAAGTTATCCTTCCTAACTACTAGCGACCTACAAAAGGTATGGCTAAAACTCATTCCCACTCTCTCTTCTTCAATGTGCGATTGAGATGCTAGTGAAAGTGCTGAACGAAGTTATCTTGGCCTGGATCAATTGAAGTACTTCTGTGTTTACTTCTACCACTCCACCCCATTAGGTCCGCAAGTTCATAACTACGGTGGTAAACAAGAACAAGAGTAAAGATGAGCATCAGGAGATATACAGAGAGATGATGGCACCTCACACTACAAAACAAGGTACATACGATACAATTGTCTTGCTCAATCCTCTTCCATCACAATTCTCACCCATAAATTTGGGTTAAAACATGACGAGTCGTAGCTCTCATTTCATGATTTGTTACGGTAATTCTTCACACACCGGTTGGATAGCACGATCAATATTTCCTGACACGCTACCTCTTTTCCAGCAGGTGCAGGCGCCTCCAAGGTGCTGACAGACCATACAGTTCACATTCTGGATATGAGGGAATATGATGTACCTTATAATGTTCGAGCAAACATCGACCGGGACCTTTTTGTGGCACACTGGTGAGTTTAACGGTACGCCCATCCGTTCAGTTATTTTATGTTACTGTGTACTGCAGGGCAGTGTACCAGTGTGCCGTTTACACACCTACTATTTTGCACTATTTCTTCCCTTTTTCAAGATAGCACTCTCTTGGCACGTCATGTTCTCAACTCCCCCAGGTACTCAGTAACAGGCCAGGGAACGGACGAGCCAATAATAGTCCGCCGACCAGATCTTATTGATACCCCAGACCCTGTTGTCTTTGCGTATGATATTGAGACTACAAAGTTGCCACTGAAGTTCCCTGATCCAGCTATTGATTCGATCATGATGATTAGTTACATGGTGGATGGGCAGGGATATCTCATCACTAATCGAGAGGTAATGGGGCACTAATCGAGATATATAGATCGATTTTAGTTGTCCGTTTTACCCCCGTTTTACCGAGGATAAACTTCTTCCAGGTAGTTTCTGAGGATATTGCAGACTTTGAGTACACTCCCCGGCCCGAGTTTGAAGGACCCTTTATCATTATGAATGAGGCAGATGAGAAAGCATTGATTGTCCGGTTCTTTGAGCACATCCAGGAGTTGTCTCCTAATGTGATTGTCACCTATAACGGAGATTTCTTTGATTTTCCGTATGTTGCTGCCCGGGCAGAATTTCACGGTAATACTAATTGATTAGTAATTAGTGGGGGGGGGGGCATGACGGCCAAAAACCCCAAACCCGCCCTGAAATCTGGAATTGATCTGACTTTTACATCATTCCTTTGACATTACATGCACCTAAATCCTCTCTTCACAGGTCTGAACATGTACGAGGAGATAGGATTCAAGGAAGATAACGGGGCATGGTTATCCAGATATTGTTCTCACATGGACGCATTTAACTGGGTCCAGCGGGACTCCTACCTGCCCATTGGATCTCAGAACCTGAAAGCGGTGGCCAAGGCCAAGTTGAGGTATGACCCGGTGGAGTTGGACCCTGAAGAGATGTGCAGAATGGCGGCTGAACAACCTCAGGTATAGGTGACTATATATCATGCACCCCCCCCCTCAAGGGCCTAAATGATATGAAAAGGAGGGGCTGTCCCATTTCCAACTACCACTCTCTGACCTTCCTAATGACTTCCTAACCCACTCCTAACTCCTCACCAGGTGATGTCTACGTACAGTGTATCAGATGCAGTAGCGACCTACTACCTCTACATGAAATATGTCCACCCCTTCACCTTTGCCCTGTGTACCATCCTACCCATGCCCCCTGATGAGGTCCTTCGAAAGGGATCGGGAACACTGTGTGAGGCGCTCCTCATGGTCCAAGCTTACAAGTATGTTGTTTCAGATCTCAATGTTTTGAAATTAGTTGTCCCGGTGCTCCTTCATAAAACATTTCATCTCTCTCCAGGGAGAACATTATATTTCCGAACAAACAAAAGGCGGAACTTGGCAAGATGACCACTGATGGCCATCTCTTAGAGGCAGAAACCTACGTTGGTGGTCACGTTGAAGCCTTGGAGTCGGGGGTTTTCCGGGCGGATATTCCCATAAAATTCCGGGTCACCCCCTCCGCATTCCAGACATTGTTGGATGAACTGGAGGAGACGATGAAGTTTGCAATTGAGAAGGAGGAAAAAGTACCAATGGAATATGTCACCAACTTTGAAGAGGTAAACAACTATATCAACCAGGGATGGTGTGCTCTTCAATTGCAGATATCTTGTGCGCTACTGCAGCACGCAAAACTTCTTTCTTGACGGCAGCTATCCCATATCTGCCAACTTATATTCAAAGTTAATTGAATTTAATTAATAGCTAATTGCTATAATCTTGCTAGGTGATATCCGAGATTACGGAGATCCTGACCTCTCTTCGTGATACCCCTAATCGAGTGGAGAAGCCCATGATATACCATTTAGATGTGGGTGCTATGTATCCCAACATCATCCTAACCAATCGACTCCAGCCGACCGCCCTCGTAGATCAGATCACTTGTGCTGCATGCGATTTCAATAAACCATCATCAAGGTATGCTTAGCGGCAGTACTGTACCTACTTTTCGTAATTCCTACCATGTTTTTGAGTGAGGGAGAAAGAGAGAATGAGAGAGAGAGAGGAAACCCTGTCTGTCTGATTCAGACAAGTCTATACAGTTGTTTCACATCCCCCACAGTAGAATTAAATCCCAATTCTTCAGGTGCCAAAGGACTATGGACTGGAAGTGGAGGGGTGACTTCTCTCCCGCCTCCAGAGCCGAGTATCAAAGTATAGTGCAGCAGTTGGAGAGCGAGAGAGTGGTTACAAAGAGTTCAGAGGGGGTCCCCAAAACGTTCCATGAGTTACCTCCAATGGAGCGGGCCGAGGTGGCAAAGAAGCGGCTTAATGAGTACTGCAAACGTGCCTATGGAAGGGTAAGATACACACGATCTGTACAAACACACTTCCCCCAGGCGACAACAAATACCTTGTTGAATATCTTGGTTACATATTTAAGTTTACTTCTTCTACACTTGAGTCGCCTGAATAGTTGTACACCCGTTAGTATCTCTATTATAAGTTGAAGATGAACGTCGTCGAAGTCGTTCGTTACTGCTCCTTCATAAAACACGTTATGGGCACAAAGCTGTAAAGCTGTCATTCACACTTTTGGAACTTCCAGTAAAAGTTTCTTAATATTTTCGAATGACTTTTAACATGCCAGTCTCCATGGGTACCAATTCAGTTGCCATGGCAACCGTGTTATTGGCGTTAAAAGGGGGGAAAAGAACCACCCGGCGAAGCAAAGTGAGGAAAAACGGCTTGTCTGACTCAGAAAAGTCTATACCAGCTGTTTCAGACATCCTCATCACACAACCCCAATTACAGGTGCCAGAGGACTATGGACTGGAAGTGGAGGGGAGACTTCTCTCCCGCATCCAGAGCCGAGTATCAGAGTATCGTGCAGCAGTTGGAGAGCGAGAGAGTGGTTACAAAGAGTTCAGAGGGGGTCCCCAAGACGTTTCACGAGTTACCCCCAATGGAGCGGGCCGAGGTCGCAAAGAAGCGGCTTAATGAGTACTGCAAACGTGCCTATGGAAGGGTAAGATACATAATCTGTACAAACACACTTCCCCCAGGTGGCAACGAGACAACAAATACCTTGTTGGATATCTTGGTTACATATTTAAATTGGCTTGTTCTACACTTGAGTCTGACTAGTTGTACACCCGTTAGTAAAGGAGCAGTATTGAGTAGTTGGAGTTATACTAAAAAGCCAAGAAAGTTGAAAGAAGTGAATGATGAGGCAGGAGCATTTTAAAATACCTGACAGTACCGCGGTAGATCCATAGACCGTAACTTCTGCTATGTTCATGACAAGAATATCTAGTTTCTTGTCAGATCCCGTGCTCATCACATTATCGTAGAGAAGGACTGCGAGGGTCGGTTCCTGAGTAGTAGGACAGGGAACTGTGTGAGTCTGGGCTTTTACGGACCCGAGATCAGAACTGACTGAGCTGATAGTCCCACATATTGTTGTGGTGATAGGTCCAATGAGGTAAACTGTCGTACCAAGAAGTCGCTTAGGTCTGTCCAACCTAAGAATAAACTATTAGTTCCGATAAATTGTATTGAAATGGTAGGCGAAATGGTTCACAGAGATACATTGTGGTTTTGGAAGTATACCTGAACCCTTTCCCTGTTTACCTGCTGATTATTACAACTTTTTGAACATTACCCCCTCTAGCAAGAGTAAGGTTCAGCCATTCTGGTTGGCTGTCATTTCCAGAATGATAGTACGTGCTGGTATTCCCATCCAAGGCCCAGCTCGGGCCCTCACGACCGTCATCTTTGTAGAGTGTTCTAGCAGTAGCCTCACTGATACTAAGGGCGATATTAGCCCCGGTTAAGGCAGTGGAAAGGAGTAGGAAGAGGCATTTTGTCAACATATTCCCATATTGCTAGGTGTAAGGGTGGCCGGTGGTTAGAATTTAGTTTGACGGAATACATACTACATATCATGATAGTGGAGGATTGAGTCACTCCCTCTCCATCTATCCTACAAGCCCCCCATGGTCCACTCTCTCACTCTTCCTCTAACTCGCTCACCCCCAAAGGTAAAGATAACTAAAACGGAAGACAGGGCAAGTACGATATGTCAGAGGGAACACCCTTTCTATATCAACACAGTCCGATCCTTCAGAGATAGGCGGTACGAGTACAAAGCGCTCAATAAACAGGTCTGTTGACATATTTCTCTATCGGACCGGAGGCAGAGTGATACAGACGGATCCATCTCTCGCATCAGTAGAAGCGAAAAATGATCAAATTTTATCAGGCTGGAAAACATTTGATCATTTTTTGTGCAAAACTAGTTACCCTTGCACCAACAACTGACAACATTAAGCAGCAATGTTCGGAATGAAGATACCCTTGTTTCACCTGTTGAATTCATGCAGGCTGGTAAGAAACACGGTGAAGCAGTAAAAAAGGGTGATCCCGTGGAGATCAAGAGACTTGCAGGGCAGGTGGTACTTTACGATTCTCTCCAGTTGGCTCACAAGTGCATCCTGAATTCATTCTACGGTTATGTTATGAGGAAGGGAGCCCGGTGGTATTCAATGGAAATGGCGGGGATTGTTTGTTACACAGGTAGGCGGAGTTTCCTTCTTTCTATCTAACCTAACCCCACTCTAACCCTAACCATTAACCTAAAACGTAGCCCTTAAACTTGTTCCATCATGCGTTCAGTCGGTCAGGAGTCCGGACACCTATCTATCTATCTATCTATCTATTTCTCATTTTCAGGAGCAAACATCATCAAGAAAGCGAGGGAAATCATTGACGAAATTGGTCGACCTCTCGAACTCGATACGGATGGTATTTGGTGTTGCCTCCCAGGGTCATTTCCTGAGAACTACGAAATAAAAACCAGCCATCCTGGTGAGACGAACTTTTTATTTATTCGTGATTTCTGCTTTAATTAATCAATTAAAACTTGAGTTAACTTACTCGTCACCTTCTATAGATCCAAGGAAGCAGAAGCTCACCATATCATATCCTGGTGCAATGCTCAACGTCATGGTATTCAAACACTTTACTAACGATCAGTATCACGACCTTGAGGATCCAGCGACCCTTAGTTACAGGTAACAACCCGTTGGTAACCATGGTAACCACCCATCAGTAACCATGGTAACCACTATTAACCATTGTCACGGTAACCATGGTAACCATGGCAACCACCATGATAGTGACGTCACAAACTCCCTTTCAGCATCAAGTCAGAGAACAGTATCTTCTTTGAGGTGGACGGACCCTACCAGGCGATGATTCTACCCGCTGCTAAAGAGGAGGGCAAGAAACTGAAAAAGAGATACGCTGTGTTTAACTTCGATGGCAGTTTAGCCGAGTTGAAAGGTTTCGAGTTGAAACGAAGGGGAGAGTTGGGGTTGATCAAAAACTTCCAAAGTTCAGTTTTTAGCGCGTTCCTTGATGGTAACAACTTGGAAACATGCTACAGTTCGGTTGCTAAGGTATAAACTATGACATCACCATAACAACCACCACTGCTGCGCCACTGATGGCATATAATCCCGATGGTGGATCCTACCCCCCCTCTCCCCTCCAGGTAGCTGACTATTGGCTGGATATCCTGTACTCACGGGCAGCCAACCTCCCTGATGAAGAGTTATTTGATCTGGTCAGCTCCCAGCGATCTATGTCCCGGAAACTGGAGGAGTACGGAGATCAAAAGAGCACATCCATCAGTACAGCTAAGAGGATCGCGGAGTTCCTAGGGGACCAAATGACAAAGGATAAGGGTTTGAACTGCAAGTTTATTATCGCTAGGAAACCAGAGGGTAGTCCGGTGACCGAGAGAGCCATTCCTGTTGCCATTTTCCAGGTGAACATATACTTGAATTGCTAAAAAATAATTCTTAAAAAAGTGAGTGAAGTGTATGATGTATTGTGATTAACTGACTGTGAAGCTGAAGTAGGTACAAAAAAGTTCTATTTTAAGATTGAACGCCCAACAATATTCCAGGCTGAACCACATAATAAATGATAATAATTCCAGGCTGAACCAGCGGTAAAGAAGTACTACCTGCGAAGGTGGATGAAGGCACCCGGGGAGGTGAGCCTTGATATCAGGGACATCCTCGATTGGGATTACTACATTGAGAGATTTGGTAGCGCCATAATGAAGATTATCACCATTCCCGCCGCTCTTCAAGGTATGGTGTAAAAAATAGCTGTGTATGCAGTTCTGTCAAAGTTTCAAGTAGGCTCCCCAGCGGGCGAATCACTTATCAGAACCCCTTAATTGCCGTTCCATGCCATCCAAAATACATCATAACTCGTTCCAGACCTCCAAAAATTGAACAATTCAAGTTCAGTACGTGTCCTCCTCATTGTTATCACCAGATGGTTAACTCCAACAATCTAGCGTGTAAGGGTGGCTAGGTAACAATGAGTTATGAGAGTTGACGAATGAAGTGCTATAAATGTTTCCATTCCTAGAGCTAGAGTAGACTCCAAAGTAACAAGTTGTATCTGTACCTAGAAGAATTCTTGGTAATGAAATCACCCCTCCGCGCAAGCTCACAATAATAGGGGTGACTTAGTAACCAAGAAGAATTCATTGAGTATTTTACACCTTTGTCCCCGAAACAAAGATGGAATTTCCTGGAAAATCAATTAGCAAAAAACAAACGTGATTCACACTTCTCGTCAAGATCATCACAATTGAAACTCGTGTGTATAAATACACTGAGTGGTACTCTCTTCGTTCAACAGCTCACCAACTCTAAGATGAAGCTCCTGCTAGTACTACTCTCCCTCGCCGTGACGCAGGCTAAAGACGATGGACTGAAGACCATCCTTCGGAGCCCTAGGAAGACTCTTCAGCTATACCAGAAGTTCAAGGGGGATCAACATCTCCAATATAACTCAGCAGAAGAGGACGGTTTGAGGTTTAGGTTGTTCAAACAGAACGCTCACTATGTCGCCGAGTTGAATGATGTCGAGGGAGAGAAAGCTCACTTTGAACTCAACAAGTTCTCCACCATGACTAGCGCGGAGAAGGAAAGTCGCATTGGATTGAACATGACTGGTATAGGTGAGCCACCAGCCGGTTTGGACGAAGAAGAACCACCTAAATTGATGAATCTGAAGGCCGCCCCCAGTAGGTTATTCTGGCTAGACAAGGTCACCCCCGTTAAAGACCAAGGATCTTGTGGGTCGGGGTGGGCTTTCGCCGCTGTTGGAAGTTTAGAAACTCGGTATGCGATGAAGACGGGCGTGCTGAGAAACTTTGCAGAGCAGGAATGTCTTGATTGTGCCTCCACTTACCCTTACAGTGGATGCAATAACGGTCGGATCTACCACTGTTTTGATCATGCGAGGAGGGAGAAACACTTGGCAGGAAGTAGGAACATCTGATTACATTTACCGAGGTGCTCGGGGATCTTGCCTGCAACGAAACTCAGAAAACTCCCTCGTGGCTGCTCGGGTTGATGATCATAAGAATATCAAAGGATATGAGAGTTATAATCTTGCTGCCTTAGGTCACGGCGCCGTTGCCATGACAATCGTGGCGACTGATCGCTTCACCAACTATGCATGGGGTATATTGACGGACTCCACGTGTAATTATCGTGAAAACCACGCTGTAACAGGGGTCGGATACACTCCCGACTACTACTTGGTTAAGAATTCATGGGGGGCTGACTGGGGAGACAAGGGGTTCGCTAAACTCGCTCGAGGATACGATAGCCGCTGTAGATTGTTCTACAACTCCGTGTATCCTATACTGGTCTCAACGGGAGATAGCGAGTGGAGGAAGGGAGACCCAGCTACCGATTATGGCAAGGAGGATGAGGAGGAAGAGATGTGTCCCTGTGACAAGAAGAGATTGGAACTGTAAGGAGCCGTGTCCCTGTGACAAGAAGGGATTGGAACTGTAAAGAGCTCTGTCCCTGTGACAAGAAGAGATTGGAACTTTAAGGAGCTCTGCCCCTGTGACAAGAAGAGATTGGTACTGTAATTTTAAAATTCATATTAGTTCATGTAGTTTGTTCCATAAAAGAGAGGTTTTGAAATCGTGTTTACTCAAAAAAGGATCACAGTGTTCAGCTCCCTGATGGTTGTGTGATGTGTGTCGTTGCTGCCAACTTCCACCTCTCACATGACAAGTCCGATTAGTCCACCTCCCCGTGGTCCATCCTGGGTCATGCTAAGAGACTGACGGGCGATGCGGCGTGTCGTGCTAGCAACTCGTCACGCTTTAATATCTTGCTACGAAATTCTCGGTGTCCTCCTCAAATTTGGCGTCAGCGAAAGCTGGCAAGCACCTTATTCCGGACAGCGAGGTTAGGGTGACCAGAGGACGGGAGGAGGGTAAAGCTGGGTCAGGTGATTCGGGGCCCTCCGACCTGATGGGAGTCTCGGATCTGGTGTCATTCAATCGCAGAGTTATTTCTGGCCAACACATCCCTGGTGTGGCCGCTCCGGGTTCTTTTAGTTCCTTTAGTTCTTTTAAGCCAGTTAATGCAGTCCGTAATCATTTTTATTTGGCAACTTGGAATGTTTTATCTTTACAGTCATCATCCTCTAAGTTGTACAGGGTACGCTGGTCTGAAGATTAATGCGAAGAAGACCAAAGTTGTGGCTTTTTCAAAGGGTCTTAGCCAGCGCCCATTTTCAGAGGCGGATACGGTCAGCATCTCTGTGGAGGGTAATCCGGTTGAGCAGGTTTCCAGTTTTACCTATCTCGGATCGGCGTTGTCCTCTGACGGCACCATCGACAAGGAGCTTGGTATCAGGATAGGGAAGGCTTACAGTGCATTCAGTATGCTTTGTAGGATCTGGTACAACCGTAATATCAGGACCTGTACCAAGATCAGGATATACAGAGCTGCTGTTCTGACAGTTCTTCTCTATGGATGTGAGGCTTGGACAACCACGCAGGTTCAGGATCGTCGTGTGGAGGCATTCCACCAGCGGTGCCTGCGGAAAATCCTTAGAATACAGTGGTATAAGCATGTGTCTAACAGGGAGGTACTGGAGAGAGCGGGGATAGAACCTATCTCAAAATTCATTGGCAATGGGAGACTCCGCTGGTTTGGACACCTGATCAGAATGCCTGAGGATAGGGTGCCCAATAAACTCTATCACTGGGTGCCTAGTCATGGGAAACGTTCCAGAGGAAGACCGCGTAAAACCTGGTCCTCCTGTGTGCTGAATGATTATCGAGACGCTACGGGTCAATCCCAGTCTCTCCGTGCAATTACTAACACTGCAGAGAACAGAAATGAGTGGAGGCAGCTCACGTCATTACGAGCGAGGATACTTGGAACCGGCCACTCGAATGATTGAGGAGACCGAACCAAGTATCAAGTAAGTAAGTTCAGCTCCAAGATTCATTTTCACTACCACGCACTAGAAATAGTTGTATGTGGTAGAATCACCTACGACTGTTATAGTGGTGGTGTTATACGATACGTCATTTCAGAATCCATGCTAACGAAACACTTTTCAGGTGTCAGTAATCCAGTACCACGGGTCCAACACCCTGACTGGCTGTACAAGATGGTACGAGAGAAGAACGATAGCCATCAACAAAGAAAACTGACAGAAGTCTTCAAAAGAGCTCCCCTCAAATCACTGACCAACAACCAGCCCAAAACCACTCCTACCACAACCCCTACCACTGCAGCAGCAGACAAACGGCAGCAAACAAAAAGACAGCGCTCTACTGACGAGGTTCCTAGCCACTGGAGGGACAAATTGGGTGACCCTCCAGTATTCAAGGAAGGAGCGGCTCAATTCAAATCCTGGCTGGCCTTCCACAAGAAGAAATGGAAGCTACAAAAGCATATCAGGGGGAACTCGGGGAAGGTGGTGGCCCGGGGTGGGGGAGAGAAACCAGCGAGGACTGGAACAACCATGGATGGTTTTGTCAGGCAGGGCCTCAAGAGCCTCCTCAGTGGGGTGTGGGAGGTTATTGAGGTGGTTCAGTTGGATACGCCAGGGCTGTTCCGGCTGTGGGTCTCCATTGGAGGGAGCATACAACAAGTCAAGGTGAGGAAAATGAGAGAGAGACATTTGTTTTGCTATCAGCTATCACATCTCTGTTCGTGTATCATTATAATCCAAGTGGTACACGTGCAAAATGTGGATGCCAATGTCACAGTGGAGTGTGTATGAGAGAGGACGAGAATCGGTGTTTGCACGTGGTGAGGGAGAGAGAGAACGAATCATTTTATGATATTAACTTCTGTTTCCCAAGGTTACTGTTCCCCGGACATTTTACGTAAACTGCCGTGAGCCCAAAGACACAGACTCTGGTGTTCTCTGGAGGAAGTGTAGCCGGTTGCTACCTCGGTCCGTGCCCGTGATCTACCTCTACGAGTATACTGTCCCTGAGGAGATTTTCCAGGAACACGCCGGTAAGGATATGTTTAGTTCAAACACTTTTTAGTTTTTGAAACAACAGGGTCGAGCATGCCTGTAGGGATACAACCTGCGCTCGTGCAGTCTTTTGTCGTAGAATGCAAAGTATTACACAAGCTAGACAGTAGACAGCTGGTGAGCGCTACAATCTACATCTGATAGTGTGTGATTGGTAAGCAGCCGAAATCAGACATTACAATTCTTCGTTGCAGGTGAAATATCAACAGAGTTGGCGGGCCCGGACATCGAGGGAGTGTACGAGACGGGAATGACACCACTTTTCAGACTGCTTGTTCAGCTGGGATGTGTGTGTGGGGTGGATCGTTCACATGCCCGGGAGAGAAGTTTAACTGGCGACACTAGCGATGTGTTTGAACTTGAGACACTACAATTCAAATCGGAAGCCGAGGTCAACTATCTCTCCACTGTCCAGGTTTGTAGTTTGTCACTCCAACACAATGCTAACCATATTGACAGTCTTATTCACCCCCTTCCCGCAGTCCACACCCCATTTCCGCAGTAACCACAGTATTATTCACATCCCCCTCCCATTTCCGCAGTACCTGTATAACATGTGAACATGATTTTAACCACAGTAGGGTAAACCGGGGCAAAACGAACCACTGGGGCAATTCGAACCATGTGCTGCCCGTCTCTCACCTAGTTAAGCTA